>ONZH01013679.1:0-41158 GCA_900303285.1 Rhinella marina
CTTTTCTGCTTGGATGGCGAATGAGGCCTAAAATACGTATTTGAAACTAAACACCCCACAAACTGAAATATATATATATTTAAAATGATATTGACTGACTACCTTACAGCAATATCACACTTTTCTGCTTGGATGGCGAATAAGGCCTAAAATACTGATTTAAAACTAAACACCCACAAACTGAAATATATATATTTTTTTAAAATGATATTCACTGAGTACCTTACAGCAATATCACGCTTTTCTGCATGGATGGTGAATGAGGCCTAGAATACTGATTTGAAACTAAACACCACACAAACTGAAAAATATATATATATTTTTTTTTAATGATATTCACTGACAACCTTACAACAATGTCACACTTTTCTGCTTGGATGGCGAATGAGGCCTAAAATACTGATTTGAAACTAAACACCCCACAAACTGAGATATATATATATATTTTTTTTTTAATGATTTTCACTGACTACCTTACAGCAATATCACGCTTTTCTGCTTGGATGGCGAATGAGGCCTAAAATACTTATTTGAAACTAACCACCCCACAAACTGAGATATATACACATTTTTTTAAAATGATATTTACTGACTACCTTACAACAATGTCACGCTTTTCTGCTTGGATGGCGAATAAGGCCTAAAATACTTATTTAAAATAAACACTGACAACCCCACAAACTCAGAATCACTATTTTTTTAATGATATTCACTGACTACCTTACAGCAATATAATATTTGAAACTAAACACCCCACAAACTGAGATATATATGAATTTTTTTAAATGATTTTTACTCACTACCTTACAGCAATATCACGCTTTTCTGCTTGGATGGCGAATGAGGCCTAAAATACTGATTTGAAACTAAACACCCCACAAACTGAAATATATATGAATTTTTTTAAATGATTTTCACTGACTACCTTACAGCAATATCACGCTTTTCTGCTTGGATGGCGAATGAGGCCTAAAATACTGATTTGAAACTAAACACCCCACAAACTGAAATATACATATATTTTTTTAATGATATTCACTGAGTACCTTACAGCAATATCACACTTTTCTGCTTTGATGGCAAATGAGGCCTAAAATACTCATTTGAAACTAAACACCCCACAAACTGATATATATATATATATATATATATATATATATATATATATATATATTTTTTTTTATTTATTTTTTTTTTTTTAAACCTTTCTCTGTTCCTGCCCCTACAGAGGTCAGGGGTCAATCTCCATGTCATGGCCGTCGTGGTGATATCATGGAAATTGAATTACCGGTAAGTCTAATTCCGGTAATTTTTAAATGATATTCACTGACTACCTTACAACAATGTCACACTTTTCTGCTTGGATGGCGAATGAGGCCTAAAATACGTATTTAAAACTAAACACCCCACAAACTGAAATATATATATATTTTTAAAATGATATTGACTGACTACCTTACAGCAATATCACACTTTTCTGCTTGGATGGCGAATAAGGCCTAAAATACTGATTTAAAACTAAACACCCCACAAACTGAAATATATATATTTTTTTAAAATGATATTCACTGAGTACCTTACAGCAATATCACACTTTTCTGCATGGATGGTGAATGAGGCCTAGAATACTGATTTGAAACTAAACACCATACAAACTGAAAAATATATATATATTTTTTTTTAATGATATTCACTGACAACCTTACAACAATGTCACACTTTTCTGCTTGGATGGCGAATGAGGCCTAAAATACTGATTTGAAACTAAACACCGCACAAACTGAAATATACATATATTTTTTTAATGATATTCACTGAGTACCTTACAGCAATATCACACTTTTCTGCTTTGATGGCAAATGAGGCCTAAAATACTTATTTGAAACTAAACACCCCACAAACTAAGATATATATATACATTTTTTAAAATTATATTCACTGACTACCTTACAACAATGTCACGCTTTTCTGCTTGGATGGCGAATAAGGCCTAAAATACTTATTTGAAACTAACCACCCCACAAACTGAGATATATATACATTTTTTAAAATTATATTCACTGACTACCTTACAACAATGTCACGCTTTTCTGCTTGGATGGCGAATAAGGCCTAAAATACTTATTTAAAATGAACACTGACAACCCCACAAACTCAGAATCACTATTTTTTTAATGATATTCACTGACTACCTTACAGCAATATAATATTTGAAACTAAACACCCCACAAACTGAGATATATATGAATTTTTTTAAATGATTTTTACTCACTACCTTACAGCAATATCACGCTTTTCTGCTTGGATGGCGAATGAGGCCTAAAATACTGATTTGAAACTAAACACCCCACAAACTGAAATATATATATTTTTTTTAAATGATATTGACTGACTACCTTACAGCAATATCACGCTTTTCTGCTTGGATGGCGAATGAGGCCTAAAATACTGATTTGAAACTAAACACCCCACAAACTGAAAAAAAAAAAAAAAAAAAAAAAAAAAATATATATATATATATATATATATTTTTTTAAATGATATTCACTGACTCCCTTACAACAATGTCACACGTTTCTGCTTGGATGGAGAATAAGGCCTAAAATGCTTATTTGAAACTAAACACCCCACAAACTGAAATATATATATATTTTTTTAATGATATTCACTGACTACCTTACAGCAATATCACACTGTTCTGCTTGGATGGCAAATGAGGCCTAAAATACTTATTTGAAACTAAACACCCCACAAACTGAGATATATATATATGTTTTTTTAATGATTTTCACTGACTACCTTACAGCAATATCACGCTTTTCTGCTTGGATGGCGAATGAGCCCTAAAATACTTATTTGAAAGTAACCACCCCACAAACTGAGATATATATACATTTTTTTTAAATGATATTCACTGACTACCTTACAACAATGTCACGCTTTTCTGCTTGGATGGCGAATAAGGCCTAAAATACTTATTTAAAATGTACACTGACAACCCCACAAACTCAGAATCACTATTTTTTTAATGATATTCACTGACTACCTTACAGCAATATCACGCTTTTCTGCTTGGATGGCGAATGAGGCATAAAATACTGATTTGAAACTAAACACCCCACAAACTGAAATATATATATATTTTTTTAAAATGATATTGACTGACTACCTTACAGCAATATCACGCTTTTCTGCTTGGATGGCGAATGAGGCCTAAAATAATTATTTGAAACTAAACACCCCACAAACTGAAATATATATATATATTTTTTTTTAAATTATATTCACTGAGTACCTTACAGCAATATCATGCTTTTCTGCTTGGATGGCGAATGAGGCCTAAAATACTGATTTGAAACTAAACACCCCACAAACTGAAAAAAAAATATATATATATATATATATTTCAAATGATATTCACTGACTACCTTACAACAATGTCACACTTTTCTGCTTGGATGGCGAATGAGGCCTAAAATACTGATTTGAAACTAAACACCCCACAAACTGAAATATATATATATATTTTTGAAATGATATTGACTGACTACCTTACAGCAATATCACACTTTTCTGCTTGGATGGCGAATGAGGCCTAAAATACTGATTTGACACTAAACACCCCACAAACTTAAATATATATGAATTTTTTAAAATGATTTTTACTCACTACCTTACAGCAATATCACGCTTTTCTGCTTGGATGGCGAATGAGGCCTAAAATAATTATTTGAAACTAAACACCCCACAAATTGAAATATATATATATATATATATATATATATATATATATATATTTTTTTTTTTTTTTTTTTTTTTTTTAATGATATTCACTGAGTATCTTACAGCAATATCATGCTTTTCTGCTTGGATGGCGAATGAGGCCTAAAATACTGATTTGAAACTAAACACCCCACAAACTGAAATATATATATATTTTTTTAATGATATTCACTGACTACCTTATAGCAATATCACACTTTTCTGCTTGGATGGCAAATGAGGCCTAAAATACTTATTTGAGACTAAACACCCCACAAACTGAGATATATATATCTGTTTTTTTAATGATTTTCACTTACTACCTTACAGCAATATCACGCTTTTCTGCTTGGATGGCGAATGAGGCCTAAAATACATATTTGAAAGTAACCACCCCACAAACTGAGATATATATACATTTTTTTTATTTACTGACTACCTTACAACAATGTCACGCTTTTCTGCTTGGATGGCGAATAAGGCCTAAAATACTTATTTAAAATGAACACTGACAATCCCACAAACTCAGAATCACTATTTTTTTAATGATATTCACTGACTACCTTACAGCAATATAATATTTGAAACTAAACACCCCACAAATTGAGATATATATGAATTTTTTAAAATGATTTTTACTCACTACCTTACAGCAATATCACGCTTTTCTGCTTGGATGGCGAATGAGGCCTAAAATACTGATTTGAAACTAAACACCCCACAAACTGAAATATATATATATATTTTTAAAATGATATTGACTGACTACCTTATAGCAATATCACGCTTTTCTGCTTGGATGGCGAACGAGGCCTAAAATAATTATTTGAAACTAAACACCCCACAAACTGAAAAAAAATATATATATATATATATTTTTTAAATGATATTCACTGACTACCTTACAACAATGTCACACTTTTCTGCTTGGATAGCGAATGAGGCCTAAAATACTGATTTGAAACTAAACACCCCACAAACTGAAATATATATATATATATATATATATATATATATATATATATATTTTTTTTTTTTTAAATGATATTGACTGACTACCTTACAGCAATATCACACTTTTCTGCTTGGATGGCGAATGAGGTCTAAAATACTGATTTGAAACTAAACACCCCACAAACTTAAATATATGTATTTTTTAAAAATGATATTCATTGAGTACCTTACAGCAATATCATGCTTTTCTGCTTGGATGGCGAATTAGGCCTAAAATACTTATTTGAAAGTAAACACCCCACAAACTGAAATATATATATATATATATTTTTTAAATGATATTTACTAACTACATTACAGCAATATCACGCTTTTCTGCTTGGATGGTGAATGAGGCCTAAAATACTGATTTGAAACTAAACACCCCACAAACTGAAATATGTATAATTTTTTTTAAATGATATTCACTGACTTCCTTACAGCAATATCACGCTTTTCTGCTTGGATGGCAAATGAGGCCTAAAATACTTATTTGAAACTAACCACCCCACAAACTGGGATATATATATATATATATATATATATATATATATATATATATATATATATATATATATATTATGATATTCACTGACTACCTAACAACGATGTCACATACTATATATACGTATATAAAGGGGTCTAATAGTTTTTCCTATAAAGAACCTACCACAAGGGCAGAAAATTATATACAACATACTGCGTTTTACAAGTAATTAATTGTTTTATAACATGCATAATGCCTCCAATGTTTAGACTTTTAGTCCTGATTAGAGATGAGCGAACGTGCTCGTAACGAGCACTGTAACACTCGGCTCCCCTGCGCTCGCATGGGCGCAGGCATCCGCTTCCGTCCTCCTCACCCGACGGAAGCGGATGCCTGCGCCCATGGGAGCGCAGGGGAGCCGAGCGCTACAGTGCTCATTACGAGCACGTTTGCTCATCTCTAGTCCTGATCATATGTTTACATGAGACACATTGTCCACATTTATAGTTTCCCTGCGGTATCGACTTCAAGAGCCAATTTTCTTTTCTATTGTCTTCATAGGAACTTCTCACCAACCTATCCTTTATGGTGGTACTCCTTCTAAAACTTATTAGGGGGGACTACTCACTCTCTCCTTTAAATCATCATCACTGGATAGTATAAACTGGTTCTTATTAATTGCTTTTTTGACTGTTTCAGCCATTGAGGTGAATTTAAACGAAAAGACTGCTCTATTTTCTTTCCTTTGCTGACTTCCACTATTCACTTTTCCCTCCTTGTACGTCTGACATACCTCCTTAAACGACTGGTCTATAAAATTTGGGGAAAGTACTGGTTACAAGAGAGAATAAAAGGCCTTTTAGAAGATGGCGACAGGGAAAAAGAAGAAATGGTGACGATTGGACCACTGACTCGGACTCTAGTCAATCAGAGGATTTGAGCAGCTTAGAACCGATGGAGGATGGGAGAACAGAGCTAACAGTAGGGGAACCTAAGATCCCTTTAGGAGAAAAACTAGAAGGGGGAGGCAGAAGAAACAGAAATGGACGAAGAGGACAAAAGAGGAAACAAGTGTCCTGGAGATGACACCTGAAGAGTTACATAGGTGTAAGACTTCCACTAAAGGGGATAATGTAGTTAATTTGACAAGTTTACAATTAAATGAGGATTGTCTTTCATTACTTTCAAAGGTTTAAATTATAGCCTAGTAGATGATTTTGACTCAGTAGAATTTGAGGTAGATCTGTTCAAAGCCATAAGTTAACTAAATCTGTATAAGCATTTTAAAAATGCACGCGGTTCAGGTAACAGTAATTCTGATAAACAGATTAAGTATACTTCAGGACTTGCTTTTTGGTACTAGTATACAAGATGAACAGGATAAACAAATTGTTAATATGTTGATTTCATTACAGGAGGAGATTGGAGGAACTGATGGAGACACGTGCCTTGACCAGGAGCATTTCAGGAAGGACGTTGCTTCAACCTTTAATCCCCTCTTGTCGGCAGTATAGGGAAATAACAGAGACAACTTAGATCTCTTTTGGGAGAATATAATGCAAAAATTATATCCTGTATACCCCTCAAAACCCAAATGGTATTTTGTTCCAAAGATTTACAAGTCCCTAATTAACCCTCCGGGGCGCCCTATTGTTACAGGAATAGGATCCATAAAAGAGCCGTTATCCCAATATTTAGACTGGATGCTGCGCTCATTGTTGCACAGCGTCCCGTCGTATTTAAGGCATACCGGTGAATTTGTGAAAGTAGTGAGAGACATACAATGGCAACAAGTTGACTTTCTTGCGTCTATTGACGTTGAAAGTCTATACACCAGGATTCCCCAACAATTAGGTGTACAAGCCATAGGTACCATCCTAGAACACCATCAGAAAAGTGACAATTATGTTATGTTTGTGAAAGAAGCTTTAGAGTATAAATTGATGCACAACGCTTTTACCGTTAATGACTCCTGGTATTATCAAAAGACCGGCACAGCGATGGGTACTCCGGTATCATGTACGTTCGCCAATCTCTTCCTGGCATATTTTGAAGACAAGTTTGTGTTTACAGTAAAAAACAAATTGATTCAGTAAGTCAAACTATATATGAGATTTGTGGATGATGTATTCATAATTTGGCGAGGTACTGAAGTGCAATTTGGTCAATTCATGGACTATTTGAACAATGAGAATGATATGAATATGAGGTTCACTAGTAAAATACATTCTGAAAAAATGGAATTTCTGGATTTTATGGTAATGATACAAGGAAGTGAATTGGTTACCAAAGTATATAGGACGGAAACAGCCACAAATTCCCTTTTGCACTACAGAAGCTCCCATCCTTATCATGTAAAAAAAGCAGTGCCTCATGGCCAGTTTGCAAGGATTAGACGTATCATCATTAGTAGAGATGAGCGAGCACTAAAATGCTCGGGTGCTCGTTATTCAAGTCGAACTTTTCCCGATGCTCGGGTGCTCGTTTCGAATAACGAACCCCATTGAAGTCAATGGGAGACTCGAGCATTTTTTGCAGGGGACCAAGGCTCTGCCTAGGGAAGGCTGGATGAAAACCTGGAAACCTCAGAAAATGATGGAAACACCACGGAAATGGACAGGAAACAGCAGGGGCAGCATGCATGGATGCCTCTGAGGCTGCCTAATCCCACCATTACCCCAAATTCTCCTAGTGGGGCATGTGTGGTATCGATTCTTCTCAGTTTAAAATCGTATACGTCCCCTATCTTGGGACCATATATTTCATGGATTTTTCGAACACGGAAAAGGAAAAAGAGCTTGCTCTGGCCAGGGGAGTGTCTTTTCTACTGCAGCTAAGGGGACGTGTCCATGCTCTGCCTATCACAGGTCAGGAGCCAATTAAAAGAGGAACAAACAAAAATCAGTATAATATCTAATACGTCCCCTATCCGGGTAAATTGTTTGGAGAAAGGGCCTGTAGGTGGCGGGCAGGCTGGGGGGAAGGAGGTTGAGCTGGAAGAGCTAGAGGAGTTCCCCCTGGGCTAGCGTGTGTGGTGGTGACAACAGCCGGAATGGATTTGGAAAAACTGGAGCATCAACCGGTACAGTATGTATTCTTCTGAGTTTAATACCGTATACGGCACCTATCAGGAAAAATAGTTTGGAGAGAGAGAGAGGAAAAAGAAATGCAGTATGGAGCAATTACACGGAAACTATTAGATTAGGCAGACTTGGTCTGCTTAATTGCAACCCAGACAAATGAGAGAACGAGAGGAAAATGACGTATTGTTAAAGTATAGATCAAGTGTGGTATGTGTCCTATGTATACTACTCAGTTTAATACCGTATATGGCAGCTATCCGGAAAAATTGTTTCGAGAGAGGGCCTGTAGGTGGACCTCCGGAAAAATTGTTTGGAGAGAGGGCCTGTAGGTGGGGGGGCAGGCTGGGGGAAGGAGGTTGAGCTGAAAGAGCCAGAGGAGTGCCCCCTGGGCTAGCGTGTGTGGTGGTGACAACAGCCGGATGTAGTTAGAATGACGATGCAGGACCCCAAATTAAAAATTTAGCATCAACCGGTACAATTGTCAATTATGAGCTCAATCAAGTGTGACATGACTTTTTAGATGGAGATTGCATGTGGTCACGTACCCCCTGGAACCCCATAGTCACCCCTTCTCTGATGTGCTACCCCAGAACATTCTCTGCCCCAATTCGCAAGACCTTTTGCAGTCTCCGTGTGCTGACAGTGGGGATTCAATTGCGTTTAGAAAGGCTGATGGGCTTCTGTCAGCACTGTGTGTATAGAACCCCATGGCCTTTCATAAAAATAGTCTGGCGATGACCCCAAGGCAATTTTCAGGGACACGGTAATGGTGACCCACTTAAAAATGCTGCCTGACAACCTGGCGGTGAACCCCTGATTGTCTGTCTTTCAATAAGATTGCAGTGTAAAGCATGGTGGTGAGCCTCAGTAATAGGATTGCAGTGTAAAGCATGGTGGTGAGCCTCAGTTTGACTTTTTGGATGGAGATTGCATGTGGTCACGTACTCCCTGGAACCCCGTATTCACCCATTCTCCGATGTGCTACCCAGAACATTCTCTGCCCCAATTCGCAAGACCTTTTGCTGTCTCCGTGTGCTGACAGTGGGGATTTACCAGTGTTGTCTGAGGAGGTGGTGGACAATGGCGAGACACGTGTCGGGGGGTGAGGAAGTTGAAAGTGAAGCAAGTTACAGTGGGGATTCCTTGGGGGGACTTTCTCATGATGGGACAGATTCAACTTGGGTGGATCAGGCACAGGAACAGATCCTTTTTTTTGTGTTTATTTAACTTTTATTTAGCACAAATAACCACAGAGATATTTATTTGTTCTCTCCGCTGCGCACTCTGGCGTTGGGGTTCGTCACTTTGATGGCGAGCTGTGCCGCTCTCTCCACAATGGTCTTTAGGTTCTTTGAGGAGACGTTGTGGGCGATTTCTGCACAGAAGGACTTGTTGCTCATCAACAGAACCTTGAGCTACTTGACATTGTGGACCAGGAATTTGCGGAACCCTGTGGGCAGCATGTGTTTGTTCTTCTTGTTGCTACCATACCCAATGTTGGGCAATATAGATACGCAGGTAATATTATTTTTCACACCTATCCCAAAAAAAATGTACGCAGTTTGTGCAAATAAAACTGGAAACTGGAACTGGAGAGAGGGCCTGTAGGTGGACCTCCGGAAAAATTGTTTGGAGAGAGGGCCTGTAGGTGGACCTCCGGAAAAATTGTTTGGAGAGAGGGCCTGTAGGTGGACCTCCGGAAAAATTGTTTGAAGAGAGGACCTGTAGGGGGCCCTCCTGAAAAATTGTGGTAAAAGAGTGCCAGTTGGACCTCTAAAAAAATGGCGTTTTTTTAGTCAGCGTTAGGCAAAGACGACATGGAGGAGGAGGAGTAGGAGGAGTAGAGAAGAGGAATCGGATACATAAGTAATGTTAATCTTTAGCTGCTTTCCCCCGGAGAAGATTTGAATTCCGGTGAAATCCAGGCTTTGTTCATTTTAATAAGCGTCAGCCTGTCAGCGCTGTCAGTTGACAGGCGTGTACACTTATCGGTGATGACGCCACCAGCTGTACTGAATACCCGCTCTGACAGCACGCTAGCGGCAGGGCAGGCCAACACCTCCAAGGCGTACAGCGCCAGTTCAGGCCACGTGTCCAGCTTTGAAACCCAGTAGTTGTATGGAGCAGAGTGATCGCTACGGACATTGGTATGGTCAGCTAGGTACTCCCTCACCATCTTTCTGTACAGCTCCCCCCTACTCTGCCTAGACTGGGGACAGGTGACAGTGTCTTGCTGGGGTGACATAAAACTGGCAAAGGCCTTGGAGAGCGTTCCCCTACCAGTGCTGGACAAGCTGCCTGCTCGCCTCCTCTCCCCCGCTACTTGGCCCACAGAACCACGCCCTCGGCTACTAGCGGCGTCACATGGGAAGAATTGTTTCAGCTTGTGCACCAGGGCCTTTTGATATCTATTCACTCTCATACTCCTTTCCTCTGCAGGGATGAGAGTGGAAAGGTTCTGCTTGTACCGTGGGTCCAGGAGAGTGAACACCCAGTAATCAGTGTTTGAAAAAATTCTTCTAACGCGAGGGTCACGGGATAGGCAGCCTCACATGAAGTCTGCCATGTGCGCCAGAGTCCCAACACGCAAAAATTCCCTCTCCTCACTGGCCTGACTCTCCATTTCCTCCTCCTCCTCCTCCTCCTCCTCCTCCAAGTTCTCCTCTTCAGCCCATACACGCTCAAGAGTTATGGACTGAGCACTGGTACCCTCTACTGTCTCGCCGACATTCTCCTCCTCTTCCTCCTCATCCTCATCCCTCTCCTCCGATACACGCTGAGAAACAGACCGGAGGGTGCTCTGGCTATCAAGCGACGTATCTTCCTCCACCGTCTCTTGTGACAAGCGCAAAGTATCCGACTTAATGCTGAGCAGTGAGTTTTTCAACAGGCAAAGCAGCGGGATGGTGAGGCTGATAATGGCGGCATCGCCGCTGACCATCTGTGTTGACTCCTCAAAGTTGCTTAACACCTGGCAGATATCAGACATCCACGTCCACTCCTCATTGTAGACTTGAGGAAGCTGACTGACCTGACTACCAGTTCTGTTGGAAGTTGACAGCGGGCAGTCTACAATCGCTCTGCGCTGCTGGTAAACTCTGGATAACATGTTTAATGTCGAATTCCATCTCGTGGGCACGTCGCACAACAGTCGGTGAGCGGGCAGTTGTAGGCGGCGCTGCGCTGCCCTGAGAGTGGAGGCATCTGTGGTGGACTTGCGGAAATGCGCACAGATGCGGCGAACCTTGGTGAGCAAATCAGACAGATTGGGGTATGTCTTGAGGAACCGCTGAACTATGAGATTGAACACGTGGGCCAGGCATGGCACATTTGTCAGTCTGCCAAGTTGCAGAGCCGCCATCAGGTTACGCCTGTTGTCACACACAACCATGCCTGGCTTGAGGTTCAGCAGTGCCAGCCACACATCGGTCTGCGCCGTGATGGCCTGTAACAGCTCTTGGGCGGTGTGCCTTTTGTCACCTAAGCTCAGCAGTTTGAGCACCGCCTGCTGGCGCTTACCCACGGCACTGCTGCTGCGCCTAGAGCTACCGACTGAAGGCGCCGTGCCCACGGATGGTAATTCGGTGGAGGAGGAGGAGGAGGGTTTGGAGGAGGCATAGTACGTCTGAGAGACCGTGACCGAGGTAGGCCCCGCAATCCTCGGTGTGGGCAGTACATGAGCGGCCCCAGGGTCATTCTCGGTACCAGCCTCCACCAAGTTAACCCAATGTGCCATCAGTGAGATGTAGTGTCCCTGCCCGGCAGCACTTGTCCACGTGTCCATGGTTAGGTGGACCTTCTCAGAAACAGCGTTGGTCAGGGTACGGATAATGTTCTGTGACACGTGCTGGTGTAGGGCTGGGACGGCACATCGGGAAAAATAGTGGCGGCTGGGGACAGAATACCGAGGGGCAGCCACCGCCATGAGATTGCGAAAGGCCTCGGTCTCTACCAGCCTATAGGGCAGCATTTCCAGGCTAAGTTTTTTGGAGATGTGGACGTTGAGGGCTTGGGCATGTGGGTGGGTGGAACTGTATTTCCTCTTGCGCTCCAGCGTCTGCTGTAAAGACAGCTGAACGCTGCGCTGGGACACGATGGTAGACACTGTGGAGGATCGTGGAGGCGAAGGTGTAGTTTTCCGGTGGGAGGCGCTCGTGCCGGGGTCCTGGGCAGGGGGTTGACTAGCAGAGGCAGCGAGTGACGCAGGGGGTTGACTAGCAGAGGCAGCGAGCGACACAGGGGAAGGAGCAGTGGTGTGACCCGCAGGAGGTGGTGAACGGCCTTGGTTACATTGAGTGGGGTGTTTAGCACTCATAATCCTGCGCATGCTGGTGGTGGTTAGGCTAGTAGTGGTGGCACCCCTGCTGATCCTGGTGTGGCACAGGTTGCACACCACAGTCCGTCGGTCATCCTCACTTTCTTTTAAGAACCTCCAGACTTGTGAACATCTAGGCCTCGCCACGGGAGCTTCACTACGTGAAACAGTTGCTGCTGATGCACCAGCTCTGGCCCTGCTTCTCCCTCTGGCCACACCACTGCCTCTTACAACCTGTTCTGGTGCAGCACTCGCCTCCGCCTCAGAAGCACTGTCTTCACTCGGCATATCAACCCAGCTTGGGTCAGTCACCTCGTCATCCTCCGATTCCTCAGTCTGCTCCCCCCTTGAACTTCCTGCCCTGACAACAACGTCACCACTGTCTGACAACCGTGTCTCCTCATCGTCCGACACCTCTTTACAAACTTCTTCCACTAACTCAACATTGTTGTCATCATCATCATCACCCACAGACTGCGACAGTTGGAAAACTTGGGCATCGGGAACGAGGTCAGCAGCAACCTGAGAAGTGGTTTGTGACTCTGGGAAGGGTCCAGAAAACAGTTCCTCAGAGTATGCCGGATCGCATTCCAAATTTTCCTGGGAGGGAGCAGACTGGGGGATAGGAGGTTGAGGTGGAGGAGCCAGAGGAGTGCTCCCTTGGGTAACGTGGGTGGACTGCGTGGAAGACTGACTGGTGGACAAATTACTTGAAGCATTGTCCGCAATCTACGACATCAGCTGTTCGCACTGTTGTCCTCTACCACGTGTCCCTGTAAGTTGAGACATGAAGCTAGGGAGTGTAGCTCTGCGGCGTTCCCCTTCTCCCTCATCAGCAGGTACTGTCTCACTCTGCCCAGGACCACGGCCTCTGCCCCCTGCAGTAATTGAATGGCCACGCCCACGCCCACGTCCTCAACCTCGACCCTTAGCCCTGGGGTTCAACATTTTCTGTATATAAGTGTATTATATAAAAAATAAAAAATAAATGGGCCTGGTGTACTGAAACCCACAAACTTGTTCTGTCTGGTTTAATTAAGTGACGTAAAGAAAGTGTCACCTGGACAGAAAATACAGATTGTAGTGAGTGTACTGAACTGTGACAGACAGAATGGTTCTACGCTAAGCTGTGTGAAATGGATTTGTATCACTGAGCTAAAACAACTAAAGAAATATTTTTTTAAATTTTTTTTTTTATATTTTTTTTGTAGTTTTGTTTTTTTTGGAACGTGACGTGCAGAAACTATCGTAGACCTAACTCACACCCTGTTAAAGGTGGCTATTTTGACTGCGACCCAGACAAATGTCGTACAGAGATTTTTTTGATCAAGCTATATACGTGACAGGCAGCAAAAGACTTGGTTGTATTAAGTGACGTACAGAAAGTGTCACCTGGACAGAAAATACGGATAGGAGTTAGTGTAATGAACTGTGACAGACAGGATGGTTCCACGCAGCTGTGTGAAATGGATTTGTATCACTGAGCTAAAAGAACTAAAAAAAATATTTTTTAAAATTTTTTTTATATATTTTTTTGTAGTTTTTTTGGAACGTGACATGCAGAAACTATCGTAGACCTAACTTACACCCTGTGAAAGGTGGCTATTTTGACTGCGACCCAGACAAATGTCACACAGAGATTTTTCTGATCAAGCTATATACGTGACAGGCAGCAAAAGACTTGGTTGTATTAAGTGACGTACAGAAAGTGTCACCTGGACAGAAAATACGGATAGGAGTGAGTGTAATGAACTGTGACAGACAGAATGGTTCCACGCAGCTGTGTGAAATGCATTTGTATCACTGAGCTAAAACAACTAAAAAACTATTTTTTTATATATTTTTTAAATATTTTTTTGTAGTTTTGTTTTTTTTGGAACGTGACGTGCAGAAACTATCGTAGAGCTAACTGACACCCTACTGACGGTGGCTATTTAGACTGCGACCCAGACAAATGTCGCACAGAGATTTTTGGGATCAAGCTATATACGTGACAGGCAGCAAAAGACTTGGTTGTATTAAGTGACGTACAGAAAGTGTCACCTGGACAGAAAATACGGATTGGCGTGAGTGGACAGCTGAACTGTGACACAGAGAATGGTTCCACATTGCTGTGTGAAATGGATTTGTATCACTGAGATATAACATTAAAAAAAGGGGGTTATATATGGCGATAGCAGCACTACTAGTGCCAGCCAGCCAAGCCAGGAGACAAAAAAAAATTTCTTGTAGCCCTTAGAAGGGCTGTTGGGTTCTTTGTGGGTGATTCCTGCCTAACAAAGAACTAAATGCAGGCCCTAACACTCTCCCTGAAACGCAGCAGCTCTATCCCTAACGACATCCAGACAGCATCTGAGCCGAGCACCGCGGCCAGTCACTAGTATATTCCAGGGTCACCTGATCAGGCTAGCCAACCCCTGCTATCGACATGTAAGGGCCCCACGTGATGCTGGCTTGTGATTGGGTGAGTTTATAGGCGCCAAAAAAGCACGATGCGGAAGTTGCCATTTCCTCGAGCATGGCGAGATACTCGTCCGAGCAGCGAGCATTTACGAGTACCCTAATACTCGAACGAGCACCAAGCTCGGACAAGTATGCTCGCTCATCTCTAATCATTAGTGAAAGGGATTTTATTGAACAGTCTAGAGAAATAAAAGGCAGATTGTTGGAGAGAGCATACCCGGAAAATTTGATAGACCAGTCGTTTAAGGAGGTATGGTTGGTGAGAAGTTCCTATGAAGACAATAGAAAAGAAAATTGGCTCTTGAAGTCGATATCGCAGGGAAACTATAAATGTGGACAATGTGTCTCATGTAAACATATGATCAGGACTAAAAGTCTAAACATTGGAGGCATTATGCATGTTATAAAACAATTAATTACTTGTAAAACGCAGTATGTTGTATATGTAATTTTCTGCCCTTGTGGCAGGTTCTACATAGGAAAAACCATTAGACCCCTTTTATATATGATTTAAAGAACATTAAAAATCCATCCAAAGTGGAATAGGGTCCCCTAGGTTGATAGAACATGTCCAAAAAGAACACGGAGGGTCAGGAGAGGTACTTACCTGTGTTCAATAGAAGTGATAGCGCCATTAAAAAATGGAGGAGATCGACACAGAAAACTACTCCAAAGGGAGACCTTGTAGATTTTGAGGACCAATGCTATGGGACATCTAGGATTTAATGATAAGAATGATTTGGCAGTGTTTTTATAACTTAATGGTAT
The DNA here is from genome assembly GCA_900303285.1 of Rhinella marina. NCBI lineage: Eukaryota > Metazoa > Chordata > Amphibia > Anura > Bufonidae > Rhinella > Rhinella marina. The sequence continues at coordinate 15,872 of ONZH01013679.1, forward strand.
TGCTGTAAGTGTTTTTAATATTCTTTGTTGTTGTTGCACCTGTCTCCAAGGTGATGACCCCGGACGCAGCATAAGTGACGCGAAGCGTGCCGGCCTCATCACACAAGCGGCCAGGCGAAGCGCATCCAGGCGCGAAATGCTTGTCGCCGCGTTCAATTCACTGAGCAGGGTGCCCACAAGTAGCGGTCAGTATTTTTACATTTTGTAATAAAGGAACAAGCAGAAGAAGTCCGGTGAGTGCCGCATCATTTATTTATCTTATTGTTTGCATGTTACTATGTAACGAATCTGGTTCATTACGGTTCGGTTCGCTCATCCCTAATTCTATATCATTGTGGAATAGGAAGATGAGAGCTGAACAACTGAATATTGAAGTATTCCTAAATAACGCATTGAAAACGCAATAGAAATGCAGTGCAAATAGAGTAAAATTATAAAGACATATTGGGTATGAATAAGGAAATCATGGGATATATGAATAATGTACCAATTGTTTATTATGTGTTTTAGCACAATGATTATGATGTTTTAGTAAATAAGAGTGGCAACAAAAAGGAAACCAATCACCTAATCAACTGAAGTACCGCCTATAGGAATAAGGATAGGAGGTATATATAAAAAGAGGCAGACACTCAAATCAACCAGGCCCACTGAAGAAGAAGCGGAGGCTTCGAAATGCGTCTGGGCGTTCTGGATATGATTTGAGTACATGTTATCCAAGTTATCCATGGAGATTTAATACTGAGGAGGATATGCTGGCCAGCAAAAAAGAAAAAAACGAACAGTATTGAAACTGCAGCCTTTATTGTGACGCTTGATCTTTATACACTGCCAGGACCTGGAAAAAAGCGCATACCAAACAGGACCTGCTGACGTGGAATCACATGATTTTAACCACGTGATACAAGAGGCAGTCTCTGAGCGGAATCACGTGGGACGCCACGGAGCGCTCCAGAAGAGGACTTGAAATCTCCTATGCAAGCGTGCAACCTAAGAACGCGGTAAAGTAGTTGGTTGAATAACGCTATGTATATACATTATTTAATAGTAACATCCATTGGATTAATATAGAACGGACTTCCTGTGAGTAACACTAATAGGTAGTATCGGTGTTTGGCCAATAATATGAGGTTTAGACTTAAGGAACTGTCATCTCCCACCCTGATAGTAAGCAGTGTATGAGCTGATTGTAAGTTTCATTTCATACGCAATTCTGCCTTGCTCTGAAAAACAGAGTAAATGCCACTATGGAAGTGCTCACCACATATGGAGAGGACTCAAGAAAGTCCAATGAGTCATTTTATGAGTATGGGTCAAGGGTTAATGAAGCTAGTAGAGATAAACTACATATTCGGTTGATCACTTACACTATATCAAAGTCTCTAGTTCAGGGGGTGTTGGTGTGACAGTTCCTTTAAGGTATTATATAGAACGCTCTTTGTTGGTTTACCAATAATGTCACTAATATTCAATAACCCATAACTGTGCTCTTAGTTTATCTATGTGGACTTTGCCCTAAGTCTCCACTAGTGGTTAGAGCTATAATAGAACATGGTGGCATAGAATTGGAATCAGTTGTGTTTAGCTTATGTCGTATTATTTTAATTCTTTTATTATTATATTTTATTGTATTTTATTATAAGTAGAGATGAGCGAGTAGTATTCGACCGAGCCGGTATTCGATCGAATACTACGCTATTCGTCATACTCGATTTCGATCGAGTATAACGGTGATGACGCACTTAAAATTTGTTTCCCCTCCCACCTTCCCTGGCGCTTTTTTTACACCAATCACTATGCAGGGGGGGTATGACAGGTCCTCGGAGCACGCTGGCATTGCGAGAACGGCGTCTACATGCATTGGCTGGAAAAACCATGTGACCTCGAATCATAAAAACTCAGCTCTTCCTGCTCGTTCGCATATGCTGCATGAACGTAGTCAGGGACAGAGGCCCGAGCAGGGAGAGACAGGCTTTAGCTGTATGAAAGTCAGGCAGGACCCCAAAAGTATATAACAGAAGCTCAGAATATAACATTTACCACCATATATACCGGCTACCAGCGGACAGGAGAGTGATTGACAGCCCTTATCAGGGCTACTATACTGCACGGTATATAGCTGATTCTAACTATATACACTCTGCACAGAACGGCTGCTTTATTGAGGGATAGCTGCTGGAGTAGGGACAGAGAGAGGCATTAGTGGTGTATTAGCACCTATATCCAAAACTATATTTGGCACTACTGTTGTGCGTTCTGTGTGCCAACAAAACCCTGTTATATACCTGGTGTGTATACGCACCATTTGACCTTCTGGTAGTATACGGCTGTATACGCCAAGTATTTTTCTTAAAAAAAAGTATATTTGGCACCACTCTTGTGCGTTCTGTGTGCCAGCAAAACCCTGTTAATATACCTGGTGCGTATAGGCATCTATTGACCTTCTGGCAGTATACGGCTGTATATGCCAAGTATTTTTCTAAAAAAAAAAGTATATTTAGCACCACTGTTGTGCGTTCTGTGTGCCAGCAAAACCCTGTTAATATACCTGGTGCGTATAGGCATCTATTGACCTTCTAGCAGTATACGGCTGTATACGCCAAGTGTTCTCCTAAAAAATAAAGTATATTTGGCACCACTGTTGTGCATTCTGTGTGCCAGCAAAACCCTGTTAATATACCTGGTGCGTATAGGCATCTATTGACCTTCTGGCAGTATACGGCTGTATAGCCAAGTGTTCTCCTAAAAAATAAAGTATATTTTGCACCACTGTTGTGCGTTCTGTGTGCCAGCAAAACCCTGTTAATATACCTGGTGCGTATAGGCATCTATTGACCTTCTGGCAGTATACGGCTGTATATGCCAAGTATTTTTCTAAAAAAAAAGTATATTTGGCACCACTGTTGTGCATTCTGTGTGCCAGAAAAACCCTGTTAATATACCTGGTGCGTATAGGCATCTATTGACCTTCTGGCAGTATACGGCTGTATACGCCAAGTATTTTTCTAAAAAAAAAAGGATATTTGGCACCACTGTTGTGCGTTCTGTGTGCCAGCAAAACTCTGTTAATATACCTGGTGCGTATAGGCATCTATTGACCTTGTGGCAGTATACGGCTGTATACGCCAAGTGTTCTCCTAAAAAATAAAGTATATTTGGCACCACTGTTGTGCGTTCTGTGTGCCAGCAAAACCCTGTTAATATACCTGGTGCGTATAGGCATCTATTGACCTTCTGGCAGTATACGGCTGTATACGCCAAGTATTTTTCTAAAAAAAAAAGTATATTTGGCACCACTGTTGTGCATTCTGTGTGCCAGCAAAACCCTGTTAATATACCTGGTGCGTATAGGCATCTATTGACCTTCTGGCAGTATACGGCTGTATACGCCAAGTATTTTTCTAAAAAAAAAAAGTATATTTGGCACCACTGTTGTGCGTTCTGTGTGCCAGCAAAACTCTGTTAATATACCTGGTGCGTATAGGCATCTATTGACCTTCTGGCAGTATACGGCTGTATACGCCAAGTGTTCTCCTAAAAAACAAAATATATTTTGCACCACTGTTGTGCGTTCTGTGTGCCAGCAAAACCCTGTTAATATACCTGGTGCGTATAGGCATCTATTGACCTTCTGGCAGTATACGGCTGTATACGCCAAGTATTTTTTTAAAAAAAAGTATATTTGGCACCACTCTTGTGCGTTCTGTGTGCCAGCAAAACCCTGTTAATATACCTGGTGCGTATAGGCATCTATTGACCTTCTGGCAGTATACGGCTGTATACGCCAAGTATTTTTCTAAAAAAAAAGTATATTTGGCACCACTGTTGTGCGTTCTGTGTGCCAGCAAAACTCTGTTAATATACCTGGTGCGTATAGGCATCTATTGACCTTCTAGCAGTATACGGCTGTATACGCCAAGTGTTCTCCTAAACAATAAAGTATATTTGGCACCACTGTTGTGCGTTCTGTGTGCCAGCAAAACCCTGTTAATATACCTGGTGCGTATAGGCATCTATTGACCTTCTGGCAGTATATGGTTGTATACGCCAAGTGTTCTCCTAAAAAAATTTATATTTTGCAGAACGCGTGGCAAAAAAAAGTTAAACGCCTGAAATGCGGAGGGCTAGCGCAAAGGGACGTGGACGAGGACGGGGGCGCGGAAATGCTGGTGGGGGCACAAACCGCGTTGAAGCCAGTGGGGATACAATGCGTGCTGGTGAGGGGCAGCCAGCATTCCGCTCATCCAGCATCCCTGCCTTTATGGGACAGTTAAGCGGGGGGCGGGTTACACCGCTGTTGAGGCCTGAGCAGCGGGAACAGGTGGTGCAATGGATAGCCGATAACGCTTCCACTCACTTGTCCACCACCCAGTCATCCACACAGTCTCACTCTGACCCTCCTTCCTCCCAACCTGGCCAACAGAGTCATCCCACCCTTGACCCCTCCCAGGAGCTCTTTTCAGGTCCTTTTCCAGATGTGCTGCAAGAATCCCAGGAGCTACCAGAGGAATTTGTTTGTAGTGATGCCCAAACACTTGAGTATCCGCCATCTCCTGGTGATGTGGACCCGGAACCAGCATCTGTTATCATGAGCGATGATGATGAGACGCAGTTGCCATCAAGGGAGGCTGTTGGAATGTCCAGTGGGCAGGAAGAGGAGCAGAGTGAGGAAGTGGAAGAGGAGGTGGTGGACGACGAAATGACCGACCCCACTTGGCCAGGGGTGATGTCCAGCGGGGAAAGCAGTGAAGATGTGGTGGTCTGCGCATCACCGAAAAAGGCAGCAGGAGGCAGAGGGATGTACAGAGGCAGAGGACAGTCCAGACAGAGAAGGCAGGCCACAGCCAGCAGGGCCGAAGCTCTTCCCGGCAGCAGGCAGTCGCGCGAAGCTCCCCCATCGAGGCCTCGTACTTCTGTGGTGTGGAGATTTTTTAATGTTTGTGCGGATGACAAACTGAGCACGGTTTGCACACTCTGCCACTCAAAACTGAGTAGGGGCTCTGAGAAGAGCAATATGACCACCTCAGGCATGCGGCGTCACTTGGAAGTCAAGCACTGGGCTGAGTGGGAGAGAGCAAACGCAATACAACCTGCGCCAGGTCTTCCTGCCACTGCCTCTTCCCCTTTATTGTGTGCTGCCACTGCGGTCCAGACCTCCAGCCAGGACACCTCCACATCTGCCTCTGCCTCGGCTACTTTGGGGCCTTCTCCTTCAGCCTCCCCTTCCCCCGCATCTTCGCCTGCACCTTCATACTCCTCGTCCCATCAACTGTCCATCTCGCAGGCGTTCGACCGCAGGCGGAAGTACGCCTTGAGTCACCCCCAAGCCCAAGCCTTAAACTGCCACATCTCCAAACTGCTGGCCCTGGAGATGTTGCCGTTTAGGCTTATGGAGAGGCAGGCCTTCCGCGACCTGATGGCGGCTGCCGCACCTCGCTATTCCGTCCCTAGCCGCCACTACTTTTCCCGGTGTGCCGTCCCCGCCCTGCACCAGCACATGTCGCGTAACATCAGGTGGGCCCTGAGTTACGCAGTCAGCGCAAAGGTCCACTTGACCACCGACTCGTGGACAAGCGCTTGCGGCCAGGGACGCTACATCTCTTTGACGGCACACTGGGTGAATGTTGTGGAAGCGGGGATGGGGTCGCAAACAGAGACGGCCTACCTACCACCCCCGCCCAAGATTGCCAGCACGGGTTCTGATAAACCACCCTCCTCTTCCTCCTCCTCCTCCTCCTCCTCCTCTGCCTTAACATTGCCCTCAGCCGCTAGCTGGAAGCGTTGCAGCACTGGCGCGGGGAGACGTCAGCAGGCGGTGCTTAAGCTCATCAGCTTGGGCGACAGGAAGCACAGTGCCCCAGAGGTGAGGGATGCCATATTGCAGCAGACGGAGATGTGGCTGTCGCCGCTGTAGCTAGGACCAGGCATGGTCGTGTGCGATAACGGCCGTAAACTGGTGGCGGCTCTGGAGCTTGCCGAACTCAATCACGTACCATGCCTGGCCCATGTTTTTAATTTGGTAGTCCAAAAATTTTTAAAGACTTACCCCAACCTGGCAGAGCTACTGGTGAAAGTGCGGCGCTTGTGCGCTCACTTTCGGAAGTCAACTGTAGCTGCTGCTAGCTTAAAAAAACTCCAGCAACGCCTCCATTTGCCTGAACATTGGCTGTTGTGCGACCTGCCCACTCGCTGGAATTCCACCTATTCCATGTTGGCCAGGGTGTGTGAGCAGCAGAGAGCATTGATGGAGTACCAGATGATGAATCCACGTGTGCCTCCAACTCAGCTCCCTCAGTTTGCCAACCACGAGTGGCCATGGATGGCAAACATATGCGATGTATTGCGTATCTTTGAGGAGTCCACCAAGAAGGTCAGCAGCGAGGACGCTATAGTGAGCCTAACCATCCCGCTCCTATGCGTCCTTAAAGAAACGCTCATCGCAATAAGGGAGAACGCATTGCACACAGAGGACACGGGGGTAGGAGGAGACGCACACAGCTAGACAGTCAGACCACACTTTTGTCTGCTTTTCGGTGGCAGTTGCAGGAGGAGGAGGATGAGGAGGAGGACGACGTGGAGGTGGCTGTGGAAGAGGAGGAGGATGCTGGCGGCGAGGGTAGCAGTCAGGCTGTGTGCGTCCCATTGGTTCAGCGCGGATGGGGCGGAGAGGAGGCGGAAGAGGAAGAGGAGGAAATGGCAAATGATCCTTCTGGTGGGGGCAGTGAGGTCATGCCTATTCAGAGTCTGGCACACATGGCTGACTTCATGCTGGGCTGCTTTTCCCGGGACACACGTGTTGTCCGGATATTGGAGAACAAAGTATACTGGGTCTTCGCACTCCTGGACCCCCGGTATAAAGATAACTTCTCCTCTTTTATTCCGGTAGAGGAGAGGACGAATCGATTGCTGGAATACCAGAGGCAACTCGTGCAGAACATGATGGAGATTTTCCCACCCACCATCGCTGGCGGCAGAGAGGACAGTGTCTCCCGGAGTCTGACAACATCGATCAGACCCACAGCCACCAGGGGGACACTATCCAAGGTGTGGGACACGTTCATGGCACCCCCTCGTGCAACTTCCATCACTGCGGGGCCCACTATCAGCAGGAGGGACAAGTATCGGCGGAAGTTGCGGGAGTACCTGGCAGACCGTACCCCTGTCCTCCCCGATCCCTCGGCGCCCTACATTTACTGGGTCTCCAAGTTGGACACGTGACTGGAACTGTCCCTGTACGCCTTGGAGGTGCTTGCCTGCCCTGCCGCCAGCGTGCTATCAGAAAGGGTGTTCAGCGCAGCCGGGGTCATTATAACCGATAAGCGCAGCCGCCTGTCAACCGACAGTGCCGACAGACTGACGCTAATCAAAATGAACAGCAAGTGGATTGACCCGGACTTTGCTTCTACAACAGTGGAAAGCAGCCAAAAGTGAAGTGCCATCTGTATGAAGTGCCATTTCCTCCTCCTCCTCCTCCTCCTCCTTAACCGCCGTAGAATTGCTCCATTAAAAAAAAAAAAGAAAAAATTATTATGGCTCTGCTCTTGGGCCTTAATACAATTTTTAAGAGGTCTCAGCTCTTGGGCCTTAATACAATTTTTAAGAGGTCTCACCTCTTGGGCCTTAATACAATTTTTAAGAGGTCTCAGCTCTTGGGCCTTAATACAATTTTTAAGAGGTCTCACCTCTTGGGCCTTAATACAATTTTTAAGAGGTCTCAGCTCTTGGGCCTCCACACAATTTTTAAGAGGTCTCAGCTCTTGGGCCTTAATACAATTTTTAAGAGGTCTCAGCTCTTGGGCCTCCACAAAATTTTTAAGAGGTCTCAGCTCTTGGGCCTCCACACAATTTTTAAGAGGTCTCAGCTCTTGGGCCTTAATACAATTTTTAAGAGGTCTCAGCACTTGGGCCTCCACACAATTTTTAAGAGGTCTCAGCTCTTGGGCCTTAATACAATTTTTAAGAGGTCTCAGCTCTTGGGCCTCCACACAATTTTTAAGAGGTCTCAGCCCTTGGGCCTTAATACAATTTTTAAGAGGTCTCAGCTCTTGGGCCTCCACACAATTTTTAAGAGGTCTCAGCTCTTGGGCCTTAAAACAATTTTTAAGAGGTCTCAGCTCTTGGGCCTTAAAACAATTTTTAAAAGATCTCAGCTCTTGGGCCTTAATACAATTTTTAAGAGGTCTCAGTTCTTGGGCCTTAAAACAATTTTTAAAAGGTCTCAGCTCTTGGGCCTCCACACAATTTTTAAGAGGTTTCAGCTCTTGGGCCTCCACATAATTTTTTCGAGGGCTCACCTCAAGGGCCTCCATATAATTTTTTCAAGGTCTCACCTCAAGCTAACTTTGCGCACTCATTAAAATATCTTCACAACAAGGACCTAAGAGCCCTCGATGGGAGAGCTTTGTGTGGGGGCCTGTTATAGGGAAGAGATGCGGCCCTGCGGGCTCTAGCCTGCCTTCTCCATAAGCCTCTGGCCACCCCACGGCCTCTTCCTGCCTTTTGCGGTCCTACGCATCCCTCAACATCCCCACTGCTTTACCTGCTAGACATGACACTGGGCCAGGTCGGGTCACTGACATCTCAAGCGCCAACAATTTGGGCATTTTAAGGCTTCTGCATGTGTTTGAGTTGTTTTTACATTTTAAAGAAGACATGTCTGACCACATCTCACACACACACACACAATGACAATTAGGGGTGGGGTCTATTTGCTTTCCCCCTTGCCTATGCCATCTGTGGTTCTCATAGGCAACGTGATTTTAAGGGGTGCAGAATTTTTTCTTCTTTTTTGTACAGTTTGGCTTGGGGTCCATGGCAATGTAGAGGAAAGAAGGTTTCCTTGTATTGTCTCACTTTACATAGAAGTTATATTGTGTTTGGAGTGTATTGTTGAGAGGCTGTGATAGTGGCGTAATAGTGCGACTTGGGCGCGTTATATGCACCCAGACATGCTTCCCCTGCTGTCCCAGTTGCATTCTAGCAGTGTTGGCATCATTTTCTGAGGTTTCAGGGTGGACTTGGTGACCTCCAAGTGGTCGAATTGAGATTTCCAAGTGGCGAGCATTTTTTTCCCATAGACTATAATGGGATTCGATAGTCGGTCGAATAGTCGAATAACGCGGTCTTTCGAATATTTCACTACTCGCTCATCTCTAATTATAAGGTGTATGTAGCTCTAATAAAGAGGATTGTTATTTGAAACATAGGATCCAAATATTTGAGTGCCCTTCCGTTTCTATCATACAATTATATATAATCCTTTTAAGGATGGTTGGGTGATCCATCCAATCGGAAGAGAGCACCAATTGAGTGGATGTTGGAGAGTGGTGAGCCTTCAATATTGTTGAACTCAGAGTATTAGATATTATTTACCAACAATAATGTCTGAGTTGGACAAGGGGAGTTTAGATGATATTTGGCACGCAAACATGCACTTCTGCCATCAGGAAGGCATTATCGGTGTTTACGCTCTGACACAAATAAATTGCAAGCAAACTTTTTTTTCTGAAGGCTATGATGATTTGACATTCCAATATGGTTTTGTACTAGCACTGAGATGTTGAATGCCATTTTTATTAGGATTTTACATGTATTGTCCATGTTCTTGTCTTATAGATAGCAAACTGTGTTTCATTGTATTTGACACGCACTCAATGACAATAAACTTGAATCTATTCTAACTGGCTGACAGCTGCTGTGGATTCTGTTGCTTGTGGTAGAAGAGATGGTGGGAGGTCCATGACATGGTGGGGGTTGAAACAGAGCCTCCTGGTAAGAAAGGCTGCTCTCCTTATAAACCATGGAGGTAAGTTCTAGACTTGACCACGGCAAATCCATGGATGTCAGATATCTGGACTTCTCCAATGCATTTGACAATGTACCACATAAAAGGTTAGTATATAAAATGACAATGCTTGGACTGGGTAAGTAACTGTGGGTAAGTAATTGGCTCAGTGATAGAAAACAGAGGGTGGTTATTAATGGTACATACTCAGATTGCATCTCTGTCACTAGTGGGGTACCACAGGAGTCACTGTTGAGTCCTATTCGCTTAAATATATTTATTAATGATCTTGTAGAAGGCTTGCACAGTAAAATATAAATTTTTGCAGATGACACTAAACTGTGTAAAATAATTAACACAGAAGAGGACAGTACACTGCTACAGATGGATGTGGATAGACTAGAGGCTTGGGTAGAGAAGTGGCAGATGAGGTTTAACACTGACAAATGTAAGGTTATGCATATGGGAAGGAATAATGCAAGTCACCAGTACATACTGAATGGTAAAACATTGGATAACTCTGACATGGAAAAGGACCTAGGAATTTTAGTGAACAGCAAACTAAGCTGTAGAAACCAGTGTCATACAGCTGCTGCCAAGGCCAATAAGATAATAGGTTGCATCAAAAGGGGCATAGATGCCCGTCATGAGAACATAGTCCAACGTCTTCCTGTTTGCAAGTTTTTCGATCAACACATTAAACAAGGCAACGTTTCGGCTAATACAAAGCCTTTCTCAAGCCATAATAAGTATCACATACTGTGGGTTTAAATACATACAAAATAAGAGGTTGTGACAATTCTTCCACCAATCCATTACTTTTATACATATAATATCACCTTACAACCACACAGGTATATGCATAATGTGGTTTATAAATTCCTCCACACAAAAAACGCTTCTTACATGTTCTCCTCAGATTATTCATGCATATGTGAGCTGCAAGATGGCTGCTGCCGTATGTCTTCTCAGCGTCTCCACTATTCCACTGTGCATGTCCTTGCATCATGTACAAGTGCATCTCAATAAATTAGTATATCATCAAAAAGTTGTTTTTTCAGTAATTCAGTTCAAAAAGTAAAACACATATATTATATAGATTCATTACAAACAGAGTCAACTTTTTCAAGTTTTTATTTATGTTAATGTTGATGATTATGGCTTACAGCCAAGGAAAACCCAAAAGCCATTATCTCAGAAAATTAGAATAATTAACCCAAAACACCTGCAAAGGCTTCCTAAGCCTTTAAAAAGACCTTTAGTCTAGTTCAGGCCACACAATTATGGGGAAGACTGCTGAATTGACAGATGTCCAGAAGGCTGTCATTGACACACTCCACAAGGAGGGTAAGCCACAAAAGGTCATTGCTAAAGAAACTGGCTATTCACAGAGTGCTGTATAAAAGCATATTAATGGAAAGTTGAGTGGAAGGAAAAAGTGTGGTAGAAAAAGGTGCACAAGCAACAGGGAGAACTGCAGCCTTCATAGGATTGTTAAGAAAAGGTCTTTCCTAAATTTGGGGGAGATTCACAAGGAGTGGACTGCTGCTGGAGTCAGTGCTTCAAGAGCCACCACACACAAATGTATCCAGGACATGGGCTACAAGTGTCGCAATACATGTGTCAAGCCACTCATGACCAATAGACAACACCAGAAGCGTTTTACATGGGCCAAGGAGAAAAATAACTGGACTGTTGCTCAGTGGTCAAAGGTGTTGTTCTCAGATGAAAGTAAATTTTCCATTTCATTTGGAAATCAAGGTCCCAGAGTCTGGAGGAAGAGTGGAGAGGTACTCAATCCAAACTGCTTGAGGTCTAGTGTGAAGTTTCCACAATCAGTGATGGTTTGGGGAGCCATGTCATCTGCTGGTGTAGGTCCACTGTATTTTATCAAGACCAAAGTCAGAGCAGTCATCTACCAGGAAATTTTAGAGCACTTCATGCTTCCTTCTGTCGATAAGCTTTTTGGAGATGGAATTTTTATTTTCCAGCAGGACTTGGCACTTGTCCACACTGCCAAAAGTACCAATACCTGGTTTAATAACCACGGTATCACTGTGCTTGATTGGTCAGCAAACTCGCCTGACCTAAACCCCATAGAGAATCTATGGGTATTGTCAAGAGGAAGATGAGACACACCAGACCCAACAATGCAGACGAGCTGAAGGCTGCTATCAAAGCAACCTGGGCTTCCATAATACCTCCGCAGTGCCACAGGTTGATCGCCTCCATGCCACACCGCATTGATGCAGTCATTCATGCAAAAGGAGCCCCAACCAAGTATTGAGTGCATTTACTGCACATATTTTTCATTTGGCCAACATAAAAAATTACAGTTGGTCTAATATAATATTCTAATTTTCTGAGATAATGACTTTTGGGTTTCCTTGGCTGTAAGCCATAATCATCAACATAAATAAACACTTGAAAAAGCTCACTCTGTTTGTAATGACTATATATTATATATGGGATTCACTTTTTGAATTGAATTATGAATAGAGATGAGTGAGCACTAAAATGCTCAGGTTCTCGTTATTTGAGACAAACTTTTCCCGATTCTCGGGTGCTCGTTTCGAGTAACGAACCCCATTGAAGTCAATGGCAGACTCGAGCATTTTTGCAGGGGACCAAGGCTCTGCCTAGGGAAGGCTGGGTTAAAACCTGGAAACCTCAGAAAATGATGGAAACACCACGGAAATGGACAGGAAACAGCAGGGGCAGCATGCATGGATGCCTCTGAGGCTGCCTAATCCCACCATTACCCCAAATTCTCAGGCAACAGCCTGGTGGTTACCCTCATGGCAATTGTGCTCACCCAGACCAAGAAAGGCGAGGCACATGCCCATCACATGTTAGGGAAGCACCCAACTAGGTGCAACAAAGGTCCATCACCGCCTGCAGGTGACACCACTGCTCATGCTGGCACTACTGTGCTATCCCCCGCCCCACGACGCAGGCATAAGCCTGACACAGCATGGTGACAGCATAGTGACACCAACAAGTGACCAAGTTAGATTGAGGTAGCAGTCAAATGTCTGTAGGCAAGCCTCCCAAAAATTTGTTTTGGAGTGTCCGAAGTTGACCCTCCTAAAAAATTGTTCAGGAGTGTCTGTAGTTGACCCTTCTGTAAAATATTTTTTTTGTTATTAGTTTATGTACAACCCATGGCTGGCATGGTGGGAATATATAGGTTTTGCGTCACAGACGGTCCACTGCACCGTTACATTTTCTTCATCATTGCCAATTACTTTTTCACCAACTGTTGTCTGGCAATGATAAAGGGGAAGGTGAATCCACTGCTGAAGAAAAGTGTCATCCTCCTACAATTCTACACTTGCTCTCAATTGAAAAGGGGATGTTCTTGCCGTGGCCTTCCTCATAGTGGCAGCTTCTGCGGACGACAAAGGTGGTGTACCTACTGACAGCTGAACACAATGGCAGAAGGGGAGACACTCCCTCATGTAAAATTGTTTTGGAGTGTCTGCGGTTGACCCTCCTGTAAAATATTTTTTTTGCTTTCCCTGTTATTAGTTAATGTGCAGTGCCCAGGAGCCAGGAGCACTTAGAAATTGGACATTTGTATATTTCCCCTATGCAAAGTTAAAAACTTCTTACTTTATTTGACCTACAAGGGTTAACGTGCACATTTTATTACTGTGTAACTGCATTTTGTATATGTTTTGATATATACTCTGTTCATTATCACTGTACTTAAATGGCTCTGTGGAAAGGGTTAAATGAATATTGAGAGACTGTTAGAGCTTGGATTATGGAGCTGGTAATTTTCCACTGCTACCATAAGAGAAAAACAGACTTGTTTACCACTATGTTTTGGAGGGAAAAACCCAGACTTGTTTACCACCAAAAATCAGACAGCCTGACCTTTTAACTGTCTGGTTTTAGCTGTTGTTATGTCTGAAAACTTGTTTGTGTCAGAAACACCTGCTGAGTCATTACCATTAACTGCAACATTGTATCTGTTTGTGCTGAGCTTCTCCACTCCACCCCTCCCACTAGAAGGTTCTAGTCTAGCAGACACAGTATATAAGGACAGCAGTCAGAGCCCTTAGTGTTGTTGCAGTTAGGGACCAGTGCTTGAAGAGGAGAATCTGACGGACTACTGAGGGACGAGAAGAAGACACGGACGGGGATACGCTGCCACAGACCCTGGATCATCAGCCTTGGACCAGGGTACCAGCCTTCTGAAGAGAAAGAGGGACAGCTAGCACAGGCCTTTCCTCAGCACCAAACCCTTCTTCTGCCAGGGAGAAGATTGGAGAAGCCAGTCCTATGCCTTGCCTATATTGTTTTGCACCTGAATTCCAGTAAAGAAGCACCCTGGTTTACTGCAGACCCTGACTCTCTGGACTTATTTCCCATTGGGGTGCACCACGCCTTAACAACCCTTCCGGAGAGCAGTAACACGTGGTGACACCTCGACGGTGTCCAGGGGACCCCAAACCCGGACACTGCAATTTGGCGTCACGAACAGGATCCAGTCCAGCACCAACAGTCATCGTGGATCCAGCTCCCATGGATCAAGTAAGCCAGTGGCAACTACAGAAACGCCCCATCCCGTATCTGAGGTGAACCAGCAACATAGAAGCATCTGTACTGTAAGTGTTCCCCTTGTGGGGTTCGCCACAAGCAAGTGACTGTGCTAGTGAGACTGTGTCCTGCATTATTAGCTAGAGATTTGCTAGTGAGGAACTGAATTACTGTCTCATAGTGCTACTATACTTTGCTGCCATGTCAGTAGATGGAGACCGTGATCTGCCTGCCAGTTCTGGGGTTTCTAGCCCTTCTCCAACTATACCCTTGTCGGTACCATATTTTTTTGGAGCACCATGGTTACCGAAATATGGAGGAGAGCCTACAGGCCTCAAAGATTTTAGGGATCAGATGAGCGCCATTTACAAGATGATTTCCCTTAATGATGAACAGAAAGTTGCTATGTTGATTGGTCAATTGGAGGGAGCAGCCCTAAGAGAGGTAAAGTCATGGCCCAGTACTGAAAAGCGTACTGCTGACCACATCTTTGACAGACTTGCCAGCATGTTTGACAGGCGCACATTGTCCGAGTTAAAAATGCATTTTTTTAGCCGCAAACAAAGGATAGGTGAAAACCTACGAGATTTTGCTTTAAGTCTCCAGGAATCGCTGCGTGCCATCCAGCACATGGGTCCACATGAGGTACTTAACCCAGACCGGACTCTGAAAGACCAGTTTGTAGAGGGTGCCAGACTAGATGCTGTAAAAACCCAGTTAAGAGTTCTTGCATTACAAGACCCTGATATACCATTTCTTGACTTTAAGGAGCTTGCAGTAAAGGTGCTGGGTTCTGATTCAGACCCAGGTTATAATTGTGCCACTATATCTGAACAAAGGAGTAAACCAGTAGAGTCTAATGTTAACAAATGTGATGAACATACTGAAGTTAACCTGAAAGAGTTGGTGTTGCAGCTTGTAAAAAATGTTGAGGTGTTACAAAAAGAGGTCCAGGGCATGAAACAAAGCCGTCAGCCTGATAGAGGTACTTGGTACCCTAGAGGTAGACCGAGATATGGTTCTAATGGTAATCCTAGGAATCATGGTCGATTACCCACTGACCAGTTTGATGCCAGTGGCCGACCAATATGTCGTAAATGTCAAGAAGTTGGTCATCTGGAGCGGGAATGCACGAAGTTAAACTAGTGTCTCCTGGGGCCATGGACCAACCCTCAGGGGGAGACTGCTTGGGTCCAAACTTTACTGCATACATTGGTGAATGTCCTACAATTACAGTCAGAATCAATGGTGTGTCCTGCCTTGCTTTAGTGGACACTGGGTCACAAGTAACTACTATGCAATTGCCATTTTATCAGCAGCATTGGGAGCTAGACCATCTTATCCATCCTACTCAGAGTAAGATAAATGTGATCGCCAGCAATGGCCAGCCTATAGCATCCCAGGGATACTGGGAGCCCACTGTTCAAATTGGTAATACTGAATTACAGCGGCAAGGTTTAATAGTTGTGCACGTGCATGATGAGGGTTTTCCCCCAGTTGTATTGGGAATTAATATTTTGCAAAACTGTGCCGAGGAATTGATGTGTATACTCCAGCAAAAGTTAGTTACAGCACCTTTGCCGGACCGCAGAGTGTTACAGCATACACTGAGGGCACTCAGGGGGCACAAAAGTTTCAGTGATGTTTCAAGGGTGAGATTGGAAATGTAAGGGTTACTGATGCTAAACCCATATGGTTACAACCTCACTCAGAGACATTACTTTGGTGTAAAGCACGTATAGGACCACATGGGAAAGCTTACCAGGCCCTTGTGGAACCTATACTGGATGGGGGAAAAGAATATTTGCTTGCTGCTCGCAGTCTAGTTACTGTGAAGCGTGGTAGGGTGCCAATCCGCATGCTAAACATTAGTGACCGACCTATTCAGTTGCACAAATACCAGACTGTTGCTAAATTAATACATGTTGGGAACGATGATATTGTCCATTTTGACGGTCCAGTCACGCAGTCCGCCAGCCAGGCGGAAGTCTGTCCGGCAGGTCTCTGGTGGGAGCAACTGCACATTGGGGATCAGAACACTCCCGCTGAGTGGAAGGAGGGCGCCCTGAAGGTTGTTAAAGAGCATGAGGCTGCTTTCAGTAAACACCCTACGGATTTTGGGAAGGTAGAGGTGATCCACCACACCATCCCTACTGGGTCTCATCTACCCATTAAAGATAGATACAGGCCCATACCACCAGCCATGTACCAGCAAGTGAAACAGATAGTGAACGACATGAAAGCCTCTAATGTAATTCGGGACAGTCATAGCCCTTGGGCTGCACCCTTAGTGCTTGTGCATAAAAAGGATGGTACAATACGATTCTGTGTAGACTATCGCAAATTAAATAACATCACACATAAAGACTAGAGATGAGCGAGTAGTGTTCGATCGAGCCGGTATTCGATCGAATACTACGATATTCGGCATACTCGATTTCAATCGAGTATAACGGCGATGGCGCACTTAGAATTCGTTTCCCCTCCCACCTTCCCTGGCGCTCTTTTTCCACCAATCAACATGCAGGGGGGGTATGACAGGCACGCTGAGCACGCTGGCAGCGCAAAAACAGCGTCTACATGGATTGGCTGGAAAAACCATGTGACCTCGAATATTAAAAACTCAGCTCTTCCTGCTCGTACGCATATGCTGCGTGAACTTAGTCAGGGACAGAGGCTGGAGAAGGGACAGATAGGTTTTAGCTGTTGGACAGGCAGGAGCGTGATTAAAAGCCCTTATCAGGGCTACTACAGTGGACTTCAGTGATAGCTTTACTACAATATAGACTTTACAGAGAACGGCTGCTGTATTCAGGGATAGCTGCTGGAGTAGGGACAGAGAGAGGCATTAGTGGTGTATTAGGTGCTCTGCTACATACCAAACTATATTTGGCACTACTGTTCAGCGTTCTTTTAGGCTGAACAACCCTGTTATATAACTAGTGTGTATATGCACCATCTGATCTGGCAGTATACGGCTGTGAATTTTATTTTATTTTTTTAAATACAGTTTATTTGGCTCTAGTGTTCTGGGTTCTGTGTGCCTGCAATACCCTTTTTGTATACCAGGTGTAAATACCCACCGTCTGTTCAGTTAGTACACGGCTGTGTACCTTGAAATATACAATATCTAGGCCATTTAATTGGCCACTGTACTGTGCGTTCTCTTGCTAAATTATCTCACATACCTGGTGTAAATACCCACCGTCTGTTCAGTTACTACAACGGCTTTGTACTTTGAAATATACAATATCTAGGCCTTTTAATAGCCCACTGTATGTGCGTTCTCTTGTTAAATTATCTCACATACCTGGTGTAAATACCCACCGTCTGTTCTGTTACTACACGGCTGTGTACTTTGAAATATACAATATCTATGGCATTTTTAATAGGCCACTGTACTGTGCGTTCTCTTGCTAAATTATCTCACATACCTGGTGTAAATACCCACCGTCTGTTCAGTTACTACACGGCTGTGTACTTTGAAATATACAATATCTAGGCATTTTATAGGCCACTGTACTGTGCGTTCTCTTGTTAAATTATCTCAACATACCTGGTGTAAATACCCACCGTCTGTTCTGTTACTACACGGCTGTGTAACTTTGAAATATACAATATCTAGGCATTTTAATAGGCCACTGTACTGTGCGTTCTCTTGCTAAATTATCTCACATACCTGGTGTAAATACCCACCGTCTGTTCTGTTACTACACGGCTGTGTACTTTGAAATATACAATATCTAGGCCATTTAATAGGCCACTGTACTGTGCGTTCTCTTGTTAAATTATCTCACATACCTGGTGTAAATACCCACCGTCTGTTCTGTTACTACACGGCTGTGTACTTTGAAATATACAATATCTAGGCATTTAATAGGCCACTGTACTGTGCGTTCTCTTGCTAAATTATCTCACATACCTGGTGTAAATACCCACCCGTCTGTTCAGTTACTACAACGGCTGTGTACTTTGAAATATACAATATCTAGGCATTTTAATAGGCCACTGTACTGTGCGTTCTCTTGTTAAATTATCTCACATACCTGGTGTAAATACCCACCGTCTGTTCAGTTACTACACGGCTGTGTACTTTGAAATATACAATATCTAGGCCATTTAATAGGCCACTGTACTGTGCGTTCTCTTGTTAAATTATCTCACATACCTGGTGTAAATACCCACCGTCTGTTCAGTTACTACACGGCTGTGTACTTTGAAATATACAATATCTAGGCATTTTAATAGGCCACTGTACTGTGCGTTCTCTTGTTAAATTATCTCACATACCTGGTGTAAATACCCACCGTCTGTTCAGTTACTACACGGCTGTGTACTTTGAAATATACAATATCTAGGCCATTTAATAGGCCACTGTACTGTGCGTTCTCTTGCTAAATTATCTCACATACCTGGTGTAAATACCCACCGTCTGTTCTGTTACTACACGGCTGTGTACTTTGAAATATTACAATATCTAGGCATTTTAATAGGCCACTGTACTGTGCGTTCTCTTGTTAAATTATCTCACATACCTGGTGTAAATACCCACCGTCTGTTCAGTTACTACACGGCTGTGTACTTTGAAATATACAATATCTAGGCATTTTAATAGGCCACTGTACTGTGCGTTCTCTTGTTAAATTATCTCACATACCTGGTGTAAATACCCACCGTCTGTTCTGTTACTACACGGCTGTGTACTTTGAAATATACAATATCTAGGCATTTTAATAGGCCACTGTACTGTGCGTTCTCTTGCTAAATTATCTCACATACCTGGTGTAAATACCCACCGTCTGTTCAGTTACTACACGGCTGTGTACTTTGAAATATACAATATCTAGGCATTTTAATAGGCCACTGTACTGTGCGTTTCTTGTTAAATTATCTCACATACCTGGTGTAAATACCCACCGTCTGTTCAGTTACTACACGGCTGTGTACTTTGAAATATACAATATCTAGGCCATTTAATAGGCCACTGTACTGTGCGTTTTCTTGTTAAATTATCTCACATACCTGGTGTAAATACCCACCGTCTGTTCAGTTACTACACGGCTGTGTACTTTGAAATATACAATATCTAGGCCATTTTAATAGGCCACTGTACTGTGCGTTCTCTTGTTAAATTATCTCACATACCTGGTGTAAATACCCACCGTCTGTTCAGTTACTACACGGCCTGTGTACTTTGAAATATACAATATCTAGGCCATTTAATAGGCCACTGTACTGTGCGTTCTCTTGTTAAATTATCTCACATACCTGGTGTAAATACCCCACCGTCTGTTCAGTTACTACACGGCTGTGTACCTTTGAAATATACAATATCTAGGCCATTTAATAGGCCACTGTACTGTGCGTTCTCTTGTTAAATTACTCACATACCTGGTGTAAATACCCACCGTCTGTTCAGTTACTACACGGCTGTGTACTTTGAAATATACAATATCTAGGCATTTTAATAGGCCACTGTACTGTGCGTTCTCTTGCTAAATTATTTCACATACCTAATTATATACCCAAATATTGTATTTGCAACAAAAAATAAATAAAATGCGGAGGGGGGCTAGCGGAATAGGACGTGGACGTGGACGAGGACGGGGGCGCGGAAATGCTGTTGGGGGCCTTGGTGAAGCCAGTGGGGATACAATGTGTTGCTGGTGAGGATCAGCCAGGATCCCGCTCATCCAGAATCCCTGCCTTTATGGGACAGTTAAGCAGGGGGCGGGTTACACCGCTGTTGAGGCCTGAGCAGGTTGAACAGGTGGTGCAATGGATAGCCGATAGTGCTTCCACACAGTTGTCCACCAGCCAGTCATCCACACAGTCTCACTCTGACCCTCCTTCCTCCACACCTGGCCCAACAGAGTCATCCCACCCTTGACCCCTCCCAGGAGCTCTTTTCGGGTCCTTTTTCAGATGTGCCGGAAGAATCCCAGGAGCTAGCAGAGGAATTTGTTTGTAGTGATGCCCAAACACTGGAGTTTTCGCCATCTCCTGCTGATGTGGACCCTGAGCCAGCATCTGTTATCATGAGCGATGATGATGATGAGACGCAGTTGCCATCAAGGGAGGCTGTTGGAATGTCCAGTGGGCAGGAGGAGGAGCAGAGTGAGGAAGTGGAAGAGGAGCTGGTGGATGACGAAATGACCGACCCCACTTGGCCAGGGGTGATGTCCAGCGAGGAAAGCAGTGGAGAGGTGGTGGTCTGCGCAGCACCGAAAAAGGCAGCAAGAGGCAGAGGGATGTCCACAGGCAGAGGGATGTCCACAGGCAGAGGGATGTCCACAGGCAGAGGGATGTCCACAGGCAGAGGACAGTTCAGACAGAGAAGTGAGGCCACAGCCAGCAGGGCCGAAGCTGTTCCCGCCAGCGGCCAGTCGCGCGAAGCTCCCCCATCGAGGCCTCGTACTTCTGTGGTGTGGAGATATTTTAATGTTTGTGCGGATGACAAACTGAGCGCGGTTTGCACACTCTGCCACTCAAAACTGAGTAGGGGCTCTGAGAAGAGCAATCTGACCACCTCAGGCATGCGGCGTCACTTGGAATTCAAGCACTGGGCTGAGTGGGAGAGAGCAAACGCAATACAAACTGCGCCCGGTCTTGCTGCCACTGCCTCTTCCCCTTTGTTGTGTGCTGCCACTGCGGTCCAGACCTCCAGCCAGGACACCTCCACATCTGCCTCTGCTCTGCCTCTGCTACTTTGGGGCCTTCTCCTTCAGCCTCCCTTCCCCCGCCCCTTCCCCCGCCTCTTCGCCTGCACCTTCACACTCCTCGTCCCAACAACTGTCCATCTCGCAGGCGTTCGACCGCAGGCGGAAGTACGCCTCGAGTCACCCCCAAGCCCAAGCCTTAAACTGCCACATCTCCAAACTGCTGGCCCTGGAGATGTTGCCGTTTAGGCTTGTGGAGACGCAGGCCTTCCGCGACCTGATGGCGGCTGCCGCACCTCGCTATTCCGTCCCTAGCCGCCACTACTTTTCCCGGAGTGCCGTCCCGCCCTGCACCAGCACGTGTCGCGTAACATCAGGCGGGCCCTGAGGTACGCAGTCAGCGCAAAGGTCCACTTGACCACCGACTCATGGACAAGCGCTTGCGGCCAGGGACGATACATTTCTCTGACGGCACACTGGGTGAATGTAGTGGAGGCGGGGACGGGGTCGCAAACAGAGACGGCCTACCTACCACCCCCGCCCCAAGATTGCCAGCATGGGTTCTGATAAACCCCCCTCCTCCTCCTCCTCCTCCCTCCTCCTCCTCCTCCTGTGCCTTAACATCTCCCTCAGCCGCTAGCTGGAAGCGTCTGCAGCACTGGCGCGGGGAGACGTCAGCAGGCGGTGCTAAAGCTCATCAGCTTGGGCGACAGGAAGCACAGCGCCCCAGAGGTGAGGGACGCCATATTGCAGCAGACGGAGATGTGGCTGTCGCCTGCTGCAGCTAGGACCAGGCATGGTCGTGTGCGATAACGGCGGTAACCTGGTGGCGGCTCTGGAGCTTGCCGAACTCAATCACGTACCATGCCTGGCCCACGTTTTTAATCTGGTAGTCCAAAAATTTCTGAAGACTTACCCAACCTGGCAGAGCTACTGGTGAAAGTGCGGCGCTTGTGCGCTCACTTTCGGAAGTCAACTGTAGCTGCTGCTAGCTTAAAAAAACTCCAGCAACGCCTCCATTTGCCTGAACATCGGCTGTTGTGCGACCCTGCCGACTCGCTGGAATTCCACCTATTCCATGTTGGCCCAGGGTGTGTGAGCAGCAGAGAGCATTGATGGAGTACCAGATTATGAATCCACGCGTGCCTCCAACTCAGCTCCCTCAGTTTGCCAACCACGAGTGGCCATGGATGGCAGACATATGCGATGTACTGCGTATCTTTGAGGAGTCCACCAAGAAGGTCAGCAGCGAGGACGCTATAGTGAGCGTAACCATTCCGCTCCTAGGCGTCCTTAAAGAATCGCTCATCGCAATAAGGGAGAACGCATTGCACGCAGAGGAGACGGGGGTAGGAGGAGACGCAACGGAGCTACACAGTCAGACCACCACTTTTGTCTGCTTCACGGTGGCAGTTGCAGGAGGAGGAGGATGAGGAGGAGGACGACGTGGAGGTGGCTGTGGAAGAGGGTGGAGGATGCTGGCGGCGAGGGTAGCAGTCAGGCTGTGTGCGTCCCATTGGTTCAGCGCGGATGGGGCGGAGAGGAGGCGGAAGAGGAAGAGGAGGGAAATGGCAAGTGATCCTTCTGTGGGGCAGTGAGGTCATGCCTATTCAGAGTCTGGCACACATGGCTGACTTCATTGCTGGGCTGCTTTTCCCGGGACACACGTGTTGTCCGGATAGTGGAGAACAAACTGTACTGGGTCTTCGCACTCCTGACCCCCGGTATAAAGATAACTGTCTCCTCTTTTATTCCGGTAGAGGAGAGGGACGAATCGATTGCTGGAATACCAGAGGGAACTCGTGCAGAACATGATGGAGATTTTCCCACCCACCATCGCTGGCGGCAGAGAGGAGAGGGTCTCCCAGAGTCCCACAACATCGATCAGGCCCACAGCCACCAGGGGAACACTCTCCAAGGTGTGGGACACGTTCATGGCACCCCCTCGTGCAACTTCCATCACTGCGGGGCCCGCTATCAGCAGGAGGGACAAGTATCGGCGGATGTTGCGGGAGTACCTGGCAGACCGTACCCCTGTCCTCCCCGATCCCTCGGCGTCCTACACTTACTGGGTCTCCAAGTTGGACACGTGGCTGGAACTGTCCCTGTACGCCTTGGAGGTGCTTGCCTGCCCTGCCGCCAGCGTGCTATCAGAAAGGGTGTTCAGCGCAGCCGGGGGCATTATAACCGATAAGCGCAGCCGCCTGTCAACCGACAGTGCCGACAGGCTGACGCTAATCAAAATGAACAGCAAGTGGATTGACCCGGACTTTGCTTCTCCAACCGTGGAAAGCAGCCAAAAGTGAAGTGCCATCTGTATGAAGTGCCATTTCCTCCTCCACCTCCTCCTCCTCCTCCTTAACCGCCGTAGAATTGCTCCGTAAAATAAGAAAAATTTATATATTTATGGCTCACCTCTTGGGCCTCACAAAATGTTTAAGAGGTCTCACCTCTTGGGCCTCCACATAAATTTTTAAGAGGTCTCACCTCTTGGGCCTCCACAAAATCTTTTAAGAGGTCTCACCTCTTGGGCCTCCACATAATTTTTAAGAGGTCTCACCTCTTGGGCCTCCACAAAATTTTTAAAGAGGTCTCACCTCTTGGGCCTCCACATAATTTTTAAGAGGTCTCACCTCTGGGCCTCCACAAATTTTTAAAGGCACTCTTGCACAAAATGTTTAAGGTCTCACCTCTTGGGCCTCCACATAATTTTTTAAGAGGTCTCACCTCTTGGGCCTGCACAAAATTTTAAGAGGTCTCACCTCTTGGGCCTCCACATAATTTTTAAGAGGTCTCACTCTCACATCTTGGGCCTCCACATAATTTTTTAAGAGGTCTCACCTCTTGGGCCTCCACATAATTTTTAAAAATGGGTCTCACCTCTTGGGCCTCCACAAATAATTTTTAAGAGGTCTCACCTCTTGGGCCTCCACATAAATTTTAAAAGGTCTCACCTCTTGGGCCTCCACATAATTTTTAAGAGGTCTCACCTCTTGCTCACCTCTTGGGCCTCACACAAAAATTTTTAATGAGGTCTCACCTCTTGGGCCTCCACATAATTTTTAAGAGGTCTCACCTCTTGGGCCTCCACAAAATGTTTAAGAGGTCTCACCTCTTGGGCCTCCACAAAATTTTAAGAGGGTCTCACCTCTTGGGCCTCCACATAATTTTTAAGAGGTCTCACCTCTTGGGCCTCCACATAATTTTTAAGAGGTCTCACCTCTTGGGCCTCCACATAATTTTTAACGAGGTCTCAAACCCTTTGGGCCTCCACAAAATTTTTAAGAGGTCTCACCTCTTGGGCCTCCACAAAATCTTTAAGAGGTCTCACCTCTTGGGCCTCCACATAATTTTTAAGAGGTCTCACCTCTTGGGCCTCCACAAAATGTTTTAAGAGGTCTCACCTCTTGGGCCTCCAATAATTTTTAACTCAGGTCTCACCTCTTGGGCCTCCACATAATTTTTAAGAGGTCTCACCCTCTTGGGCCTCCACATAATTTTTAAGAGGTCTCACCTCTTGGGCCACAAAATTTTTGAGGTCTCAACTCTTGGGCCTCCACATAATTTTTAAGAGGTCTTCACCTCTTGGGCCTCCACATAATTTTTAAAGAGGTCTCACCTCTTGCGGCTCTCCACAAAATTTTCCATGAGCCTCTGGCCAGCCCACGGCCTCTTCCTGCCTTTTGCGGTCCTACGCATCCCTCAACATCCCCACTGCTTTACCTGCTAGACATGACACTGGGCCAGGTCGGGTCACTGACATCTCAAGCGCCAACAATTTGGGCATTTTAAGGCTTCTGCATGTGTTTGAGTTGTTTTACATTTTAAAGAAGACATGTCTGACCACATCTCACACACACACACAATGACAATTAGGGGTGGGGTCTATTTGCTTTCCCCCTTGCCTATGCCATCTGTGGTTGTCATAGGCAACGTGATTTTAAGGGGTGCAGAATTTTATCTTCTTTTTTGTCTAGTTTGGCTTGGGGTCCATGGCAATGTAGAGGAAAGAAGGTTTCCTTGTATGGTCTCACTTTACAGAGAGGTTATATTGTCTTTGGAGTGTATTGTTGAGAGGCTGTGATAGTGGCGTAATAGTGCGACTTGGGCGCGTTATATGCACCCAGACATGCTTCCCCTGCTGTCCCAGTTGCATTCCAGCAGTGTTGGCATCCTTTTCTGAGGTTTCAGGGTGGACTTGGTGACCTCCAAGTGGTCGAATTGAGATTTCCAAGTGGCGAGCATTTTTTCCCATAGACTTTAATGGGATTCGATATTCGGTCGAATAGTCGAATT
>ONZH01013681.1:0-80883 GCA_900303285.1 Rhinella marina
ACCCAGCAGAGCAGCAATGTGTAACGTGTACTCTCGGTCACGGACAGGAGCCTACAGCCAACACCTCCTCTGGAGTCTCAGTACGTTCCAACCCGCTGACTTTAGTGGACTTCCTCCTCCTCCTCATCACTAAAAAGTGGTCAGACTCCAAGGGCAGATCAAGGTTTGCCAAGAGTTCCCTGGCAGAAGGTGCCCCCAAAGGTGAGAGGTTCTGTTCGTTTGTTAACCTGATGTACCTTGATATTTGCAGCACGGTGTTGGTGAACGGCTGGAAGACTGACCCCTTTCCGTTTTGCTCCGGGGTCAGACAAGGCTGCCCTCTATCACCTCTCCTTTTTGGTTGTGTTATAGAACTCTTCACGGAGTCTATCCGGCAGAATGGAGAGATCAGAGGGATCACCGCACCAGGACACTTCGAGGTCAAGTGCTCGCTGTACATGGACGACGTGACTGTCTTCTGCGCTGACCGGCGTTCGGTGACTGCACTCGTCCAGACCTGCAAGGAGTTCGGACAAGCTTCAGGGGCCAAAGTCAACTGCGGGAAGTCGGAAGCCATGCTCTTCAGGGACTGGCAGCTGGCTTCTTCTGCCCCCTTCCCCTTTACCGTGAAACCAGACTTCATCAAGATCCTCGGAGTCTGGTTCGGGAAGGGAAGGTGCAGCCTCAAGTCTTGGGAAGAACGCTTGGCCAAGGTGAATCAATGGATTGGACTATGGAGCCTCAGTTTTTTTAAACTTTTTTTATAACTTTTTTTAAACTTTTTTTTTACTTTTTTTTGGCTGTGGGGTGATGTCACACATCTTGATTTTCACAGAAAACCAGGATACAAGGGATTATAGAGTAATAATCCCTTGTATCCTGGTCTATTCTGTGAAAAAGTACAGTTTTGCGTCGCCGTTGTAATTTTAACCAGATTCGTTACGAACTTGGCAAAGTTTTGTAACGAATCTGGTTTGTTACGGTTCGGTTCGCTCATCCCTAGTGGTGGTGTATGTCTGTATGCCAGGAGTGATATGAAAGTTAGTGTGAAAGAAACAATTGTGGATGAAGGTTGTAAGGATGCTGAAACCTTGTGGGTGGAAATTCAGAGGGAAAAAAATAATGAAAAAATAATTCTTGGTGTGATCTATAGACCCCCCCAATATCAGTGAGGAGATAGAAGATCAACTCCAATGGAGCGGGCGGCGCAGGCCGGCACAGTAGTGATAATGGGAGATTTTAACTATCCAAACATAGATTGGGAACATGGTTCTGCCACTGCTGCAAAGCCAAGAAAATTCCTTAGCTTTTTGCAGGATAATTTTATGGGCCAGCTTGTAGAAGATCCTACTAGAGGCGATGCTCTTCTGGATCTAGTAATTTCTAACAATGCAGATCTTGTGAGAAATGTCACTGTCCATGAAAACCTTGGTAACAGTGACCACAATATAGTTATATTCCAACTTAATTGTAAAAAACAAACTCAGGTCGGTAGGGCAAAAACACTTAATTTTAAAAAGGCAAATTTCCCAGGGTTGAGCGCTGCACTTCAGGACATAGACTGGGAGCAACTATTGTCACAAAATGACACTAATGCTAAATGGGAGTGCTTTAAATCTATTTTGGATAAGTATATTCTTAAATATACGTTCCTAGAGGTAACAAGTACAAGTGAATAAAATTAAACCCCACATGGCTTACAAAGAGTGTAAAAAGTGCAATAAATGACAAAAAGAGGGCCTTTAAGAAATACAATTCGGAGGGGACAGCTATAGCCTTCAAAAAGTATAAAGAACTACAGTAAATATATTATGTAAGGGGGAAATAAAATCAGCTAAAATACACAATGAAATACAGGTGGCCAAAGAAAGTAAGAACAACCCCAAAACATTCTTCAAACATATAAATGCAAAAAAAAAAACAAAGTCAGAACATGTAGGACACCTAAATTATGGTAACGGGTTGTTGGTCACTGGGGATCAAGAGAAGGCAGAGCTTCTAAATGGGTTTTTTAGCTCTGTATATACAAAAGAAAAGAGGACATCTCAGGGTGGTACCACTGATGGAAATACCTCAAATAACATACTTACCTGGCTGACTGTAGATATGGTCCTTAATATGCTAAAAAAAATTAAAGGGGAACAAGGCCCCGGGTCCAGATGGATTACACCCTAGAGTTCAAAAGGAGCTCAGTTCAGTTATTGCTTTGCCTCTGTTCATAATATTTACAGATTCTTTAATGACAGGCATTGTACCAAGAGACTGGCGCAAGGCGAATGTGGTGCCCATTTTCAAAAAGGTGCTAAGTCTTCACCAGGAAATTATAGACCAGTAAGCTTAACATCCATAGTGGGAAAAATGTTTGAGGGCCTTCTACTGGACTACATACAGGATTATGTAACTGTCAACAATATAATAAGTGATAGCCAACATGGTTTTACTAAGAACAGAAGCTGTCAAACTAACCTGATTTGTTTTTATGAGGAGGTGAGTAGAAGCCTGGACAGTGGAAAGGCTGTCGACATTGTGTTTTTGGACTTTGCAAAGGCGTTTGATACTGTCCCTCATGGACAATTTATGGGTCAATTGAGGTCTATTGGTTTAGAAAATATAATTTGTAATTGGATTGAAAACTGGCTTCATGATCGTATCCAATGAGTTGTGGTCAATGATTGCTACTCTGAATGGTCCCCGGTTATAAGTGGTGTTCCCCAAGGTTCTGTGCTGGGTCCGCTATTATTTAACTTATTTATTAATGACATAGAGGATGGGATTAATAGTGCTGTTTCTATTTTTGCAGATGACACCAAACTTTGTAATACCGTACAGTCTATGGAAGATGTTAATAAGTTACAATCTGACTTGGACAAACTTAGTGTTTGGACCTTCACTTGGAAAATGAGGTTCAATATAGATAAATGTAAAGTTATGCACTTGGGGGCGAATAATCTGCATGCAGCATATTTCCTAGGGGGAGTAACACTGGGAGAGTCACTTGTTGAGAAAGATTTGGGTGTATTAGTAGATCATAGACTAAATAACTGCATGCAGTGCCAGTCAGCTGCCTCTAAGGCCAACAGAATTCTGCCTTGTATTAAAAGAGGTATGGACTCGCGAGACAGGGATGTAATATTGCCACTTTACAAAGCGTTGGTGCGGCCTCAACTGGAATACGCAGTTCAGTTCTGGGCACCAGTCCATAAAAAGGATGCCCTGGAGTTAGAAAAGGTACAGATGAGAGCCACTAAACTGATAAAGGGCCTGGAAGATCTTAGTTATGAGCAAAGATTAACCACTTCCCGTCCGCACGTTGACTATAAACGTCCGGGAAGTGGTTATCTATCTCTGAATGGCCGTTTGTAAACGGCCATTCAGAGATAGCAGCTGCACGCTAATCGTGCAGCTGCACAGTGGGGTACCTGCTGTCAGTGACAGCAGGGTACCCCAAAGAGAAGGCAGGGACCGTTCCCAGGGGTCCCTGCCTTCTAGATCGCTGTATACACAGCGCTCAACGAGCGCTGTGTATACATATCAGGAAGCGCTATTGCGCTTCCTGTTCCGGCCCGGCGGTCACGTGATCGCCGGGGCCGGAGAGTGCAGGAGCTGCCGGTCTCTCATAGACCCGATCAGCCCTGCACTGAGGCTGTACAGCATAGTATTATGCTGTACAGCCTCTCTGGGGATGTATTTCCCTGTAACTGGGGCCACTATGTCAGCCCCAGTTACAGGAGAAATCAAGTGTAAAAAAAAAAATAAATAAGTGAAGTTAAATGTCCCCCTGAGGTCTTGTATGACCTTATGGGGGACACAAAGTGTAAAAAAAATAAATAAAAAAAATAGTATCATAAAAAAAAAAAAATCACATATATATAAAAAAAATAATTCCCCCCAAATATTTAATTAAAAAAGTTACAAATAAAAATAAATAAATAAGATACACATATTTGGTATCACCGCGTCCGAAACAACCGTTTCTATAAAAATATCACATGATCTACCCCATAAAGTGAACTGCGTAAAAAAAATCTAATAAAAATTAAGCCAAAACAGCTTTTTTTGTCGCATCACCTACCAAAAACATAATATTAAACAATCAAAAAGTCGTATGCATCCCAAAATGGTAGCAATAAAAACGTCACCTCCTCCCGCAAAAAATGAGCCCCCACACAAGATTATAGCCCGAAAAATGAAAAAAAAATGGCTCTTAAAAACTGCAACACAAAAACATGATTTTTCTTCTAAAAATGCTCTTATTGTGTAAAACGTAAAAAAATAAATAAAAAATAGACATATTTGGTATCGTTGCGTCCGTAAAAACTGGCTCTACAAAAATATCACATGATCTACCCCATCAAGTGAACTGTGTAAAAAAAAATATAGAAAAATGCCCCTAAACTGCTTTTTTTTTTAGTTAACCTCCCAAAAATTAGATTAAAAAGTGATCAGAAAGCCATATGTACCCCAAAATGGTGCCAATAAAAAGCACAGCTTGTCCCGCAAAAAATAAGACCTCACGCAGCTCAGTCCACAAAAAAATTAAAAAGTTATCACTCTTACAAACCATGACAAAAAATTCCATGTTAGAAAATGCAGATGCTGCTCCTCCCCTTCTGAGCCCTGGCGTATCCCCAAATAACAGTTTACGACCACATGTGGGGTGTTTCTGCAAACTGCAGAATCGGGGTAATAAATATTGAGTTTTGTTTTGTTGTTAACCCTTGATGTGTTACAGGAAAAAATTATTAAAATGGAAAATCTGCAAAAAAGTGAAATTTTGAAATTTCACATCTATTTTGCTTTAATTCCTGTGGAATACTTAAAGGGTTAACAACATTTCTAAAATCATTTTTGAATAGTTGGAGGGGTGTAGTTTCTAAATGGGGTCATTTATGGGTGGTTTTTATTATGTAAGCCTCACAAACTGACTTCAGAACTGAACTGGTCCTTAAAAAAGTTGATTTTGCAAATTAGCAAAAATTGTGTCTAAAATTCTAAACCTTATACTGTCCTAAAAAAATAAAATGACACTACCAAAATGATGCCAACTTAAAGTTGACATATGGGGAATGTAAATTAAAAAGTATTTTATGGGGCATCACTATCTGTCTTAAAAGCAGAGAGATTGAAATTTAGAAAACAGTGATTTTTTTCAAATTTTCGGTAACTTTTGGATTTTTTTATAAATAAAATTAAAACTTATCGACTCAAGTTTACCATTAACTTGAAGTACAATGTGTCACGAGAAAACAATCTCAGAATCGCTTGGCTAAGTAAAAGCGTTCCAAAGTTATTACCACATGAAGTGACACGTGTCAGATTTGAAAAATTAGGCCTGGTCAGGAAGGGGGGAAATGGCTCAGAGCTGAAGTGGTTAAATAAACTGAACTTATTTAGCCTTGAAAAAAGATGTCTAAGGGGGGACATGATTAACCTGTACAAATATATAAACGGAACATACAAAAAATATCAAGGTAAGCTATTCTGTGTTAAACCCCCTCAAAAAACAAGAGGCCACTCCCTACGACTGGAGAAAAAAAGATTCAGTCATAAAAGGCGACAAGCATTCTTTACAGTAAGGTCTGTGAATCTCTGGAATAGCCTGCCACAGGAACTGGTCACAGCAAATACAGTAGATGGCTTCAAAAAGGGTTTAGATGACTTTTTAATTCAACATAAAATTGAGGCTTATGACAATGTACAGAAATCTTGTTCTACACACCCTTTCCCTTGGCCGAACCCCTTTTTAAAAGGAAGATCAATGTCCATCCAGGAATGGATATAGCAGGATTACAGGTTGGACTTGATGGACTTGTGTCTTTTTCCAACCTTAACAACTATGTAACTATGTAACTATGTAACATAGGACTGCAGGTGATATCAACTACATTATCTGTACATTATCCGACTGTCTTGGAGTTCGGTGGTTGTCCTGCCTTCCTGGGAGAGCTGGGCATGTCTTGCTCTTACCTGTCTCTGCATTTTTAGGATACAGAGACAGTTGAGTGCAATGGTGTCATTTGTGTTCTAGCCACCAGGGGAACAGGGCAAGTGTTATTTTTTTATTTTATTAACAATTCAGGAGCCGGCACTACTGTGGGGGCCACTGAAGGAGGTGTGAAAGAATTATTCCTCCAACATAAAGTGTATCAAATATTTCTTGTGGACCGTGTATATATATCTATATAAGTTTTATATAATTGTATTTACTCCTGAACTTTTGCTGACCTAGATGTAGCCTTCAGACAAGCTGTAGAGTCTGGACACAAAGCCATATATAAACACCATAAAATGTAGAGTGTCCAAGGGGTTATCTCTCTCCCCAGTCCAAGCAACAAAGACAAGATACCACTGTGTAATGATTAATGGACTAACTAACATAGAGAAGAACTTGCTTGTATGATGACGTGTTTCTTTCACTATAAAGTCTGAATGTCTCAATAAACATTAGGAATCCTTGCATAGAGTATCGCTCTCTGTGTCACTGATTTCTCCGAGCTGCTCGTACCAACACATGATAAAGACTTAACCGATTTGGAGCTGGATGGAACTCAAGGCGTAGTGGGTTGCAAATTGCGCTCACAGTTCATGGCGCCCGAACAGGGACTACAGCCACCGGATCCTGAAAATACCCGAACCAGGCTGAGGAGAGAGGACGAGGACAGGCAGACCGGAGAATAAAAAGCTGCAGCAAGGTAAGAAGATTTTATTCTTACACTCTGCTCTGCTCTCTCACCGTCTGCTCTCTTCTATTTTCGGGTAATGAAGGACTCCACCTATGATGTAGGGAGTGGTAAGAAGGCTGTAGTTCCATTACTCTGTACTCCCTCATAAAAGTGCCTGACTTCCATCTCAGCTGCATGTGTGTAGTAAAGTGTGGCTGATGCTTGTGTTGTGTTGCTTGGATTGATGTTTGGTCTGGGAATAGTGGTTGTGCTGGCATTGTATTGTATTCGTGTGTGTGAACATATATATGTATGTGAATAAAAAAAAAAAAAAAAAAAAAGCTCTGGCCAGAGTGGAAGTTGTTTACGGGTAACTGTAGAAAACAGACAGGACGGAAGTGTCTGTCAGTAGGCCCAAGACCTCAGAGGTATATTTGTGTTATGTTTGTTGGATTCGGGTAACTGTAGAAAACAGACAGGACGGAAGTGTCTGTCAGTAGGCCCAAGACCTCAGAGGTATATTTGTGTTATGTTTGTTGGATTCGGGTAACTGTAGAAAACAGACAGGACGGAAGTGTCTGTCAGTAGGCCCAAGACCTCAGAGGTATATTTGTTTTATGTTTGTTGGATCCAGGTAGCTAAAACTTGTCTGTACCCAAGACCCCAGAGGTATATCTGTTGTTTTTGTGTAAATGTAGATTATAAGGTGAAAGATACCCTGGAGTACTTGAGAATGGGTAACTTGTTTGTTAAAACGTCTAAACTAGGATTGCCAGCGAGTGAGATTGTGAGAAGAAAGAAAGGGAAGAATGCTGTGTACAAGTGTGATAAACTGATGAGTGGGTTGGGACTTCCAAGGGGAGGTACCCTTGATCCGGATGAATGGAAAATTGCAATTAATAAGAATGAAGGATGGTTAAATGATAATAATCTGCGAAGTGTTGCAGATGAGTGGTTGGAGGTAGCTGAGGAAGCTAGGAGAGGTGGATGCAAGGAAATCACTGTAAGAGGAAGAAGGTATTATGAATGTTTTGATGATGCCCCCAAAGAAGGGGCAGGCACAGGGCAGGCAGTGAAAGATATAGTAAAACAGTCAAGAGGAGAAAAACAGGATGTAGGTCTAGTGACCAAGGAGCCTCCTAGTTACACAGGACTCAACCCAGGGAGAAGTCCAGGAGGGAGCTGGACCTGCTTTAACTGTGGTGTTCAGAACCCTGACTGGAGGAATGCGTGCTTCAATTGTGGGGCTCACCGCCCCCATCCGAACACCTCCACCCCTGGCTTGTATCCGGTTGTTACATGGACACAGGGCTCAGTGAATAACCCATTTGTAGGTATGATGGCAGGAAATACCAGTCAGGCTTTGGTGTCAGTGACGCCAGGTCAGAAAGCAAATATAATGGGTATCACAGGAGGAAGTGAAGATGAGACGGCTTCTCCTGATAAGGGAAGGACTTCACCCTGTGATGTGGAGGGTGAAAAGGAGGGGGGTGACTCCCCCCTCCCTCCTACTCTCTGCAGGGAACCAGCAAGGGAAAAGAAAGAGAGTAAGAAAATGACAGATGAGCAGTTAGCAGAAGTTATGGAGGGAATAGGGGAAAGTCTGAAAATATTGGCAAATAATACAGGGAAACAGGTAGAGCAAGGTAATATCCAGTTGTTTAAACCTTGGAGCCCAGCAGATATAAAGAGTATAGTGGAAGGGTTGCCAGATCCAGAGGAAACACCTATTAAGTGGGCTGACCAGATGGGTATGATACAGAGAATGCATAATGCGACATGGAAAGATTTGGAAATGGTATGCAAAATACGATGCCCTGACCTGTATTCAACCATAGAAGATGAGTTAAGGGTCCCTAGAGACTATTATACAGGACATGAAGAAGACAGTAGTGCATTTTCAGGTGAACAGTTCATAGAGCAGATAAAACAGTGGGCAAGAGACCAGCAAGCCCAGAAAGGACAGAGTTTGACTGACGTGACACAAGACAGCAACGAGACTATAGAAAAGTACTATAGTAGACTTAGATCCCAGTGGAAGGACATGGGATATAGAGACAGAGCACTTGATCAGAGGATGTTGACATCTGCTTTTGTAGAAGGGCTTAAAAAGCACTTGCGAGAAGCAGTTCAAACCTCCAGACCAGAGTGGAGAGGCATGTTAGCTAGTGACTTGATGAAGGTGGCCCAAGGGGTGGAATTAGACCTGAAAAAAGCTAAAAAGAAGTCAGCAATGATAGCTTATGTACAGACAGGACCACCCGCCCAGGCACCAGTGCAATACCAGCCGCCTCAACAAGTGCAGTATGCACAGTACCCTCCCGGACAGGGAATCCAGATGTTCCCACAACAGTATATGCAAGGGGGGTGGAGGAAACCGATCACTTGCTTTAATTGTGGGAAACAGGGACATATTCGGAGATACTGTAAGGCTTCCCAGAACCAAAACCAGAACCTGCAGGCAGGCCCTGAAATCCAAGGGGGATGGGTCCAACAGCAGACCCAGCCAAATATACAGGCCCCACGGCAAGTGATCCCACAACAGCAGTTCCAGAATTACCAGGCATGAAGGGATGGCAATCCAGTGGAGTGTGAACACACTCCCCTAATGGCAGTTGCACTAGGACCTGCCCCTTTAATTCCTTTATCTATTAATGAAGGTCCGCAGATCCCTTTTCTAATAGACACTGGAGCTGCCATAACTGTTGTACACCCAGACGCACTGCCTGCAAATGTAATTTCTAAAGAAACTCAAACTTGTGTAGGGGTAGATGGTAAACCCCAGTCCAACCCAGTGACCAAACCAGTCACTTTGCGATTTGGACCTCATCATTCTATAGTAGCAAAAATTGTTACTTGTGAAACAACCCCTGTCAATCTTCTAGGGTCAGATATTCTAGAAAAGATAAGGGCCCGGATAGAATTTTGTGGTGATGGGACCATTGCCCTAAGGGGGATAATTAATGAAGAAGAATTATGTATCATAGCTGCCACCAACACAAATCCCTGGGACACTCAGTCTCCGACATTCGTGTTCCTTACAAAAGAAAAGCTAGATAGCTTGCTGGAACAAGTCCCAGACAAGCTATGGGCTAAAGGGCCCACAGATGTGGGGGTTCTCAGAGTGCCTCCAGTAAAAGTGGAACTTAAACCAGGTTTTCCCCTTCCCAATAAAAAGCAGTATCCACTGAGTGTAGCCCAGTCAGATGCCATCAGCCAGCAAGTACAGGCCTACCTAGAGGCAGGTATCCTGACTCCGATTGTGTCCCCATGCAACACTCCCCTTTTTCCAGTTAAGAAGAAACCAGAACCTGGCAAGCCCACCAAGTACAGGATGGTTCATGACTTAAGAGAAGTCAATGATGCCACAGTTTTTAATGCACCCATTGTGCCTAATCCACACACTCTGTTGGCACAGATCCCCTTCAATGCTGAGTGGTTTACGGTCATTGATCTGGCTAATGCATTTTTTTTCTGTCCCACTACACCCAGACTGCTGGTATTTATTTGCTTTCACTGTAAATAATCGCCAGTTGGCCTGGAAGGTTCTTCCCCAAGGTGCTCACAACTCCCCCAGTGAGTATACCAAAGCTATGACGCACATCCTTCAGGACTGGGACCCAGGGCCGGATGTAGTTCTTCTACAGTATGTTGATGACCTTCTGCTTTGCTGCCCTACCAAAGAACAGTGTATCAGTTCCAGCATTTCTTTACTCTGTTTTCTAGCTGAAGCAGGATGCAAAGCTAATCGAGCTAAACTTCAATTTTGTCAACAGACTGTTGTGTTTTTGGGCCATTGTGTGTCACCAGGAGTGAAACATCTCACTCCTGAAAGGATCCAAGCTGTTGCTGCCATTCGTTTGCCAACCACACCATCAGCCATGCGTACATTTCTTGGTCTTATCTCTTATTGTAGACCATGGGTCAGAAATGCTTCCTTATTGATGCAACCTCTGTATGATTGTTTGAAGACAACCCCCTTCCAGCTAACTCCTGATGCTGAAGAGAATTTTCACTCCTTGAAATTAGCTATTCAGACTGCTCCTGCTCTTGGTATCCCTAACTACTCCAAACCATTCAGACTGTACACTACTGAACTTAATGGCCATGCTACAGCTGTTCTTACCCAGGATCACGGGCAGAAACAGAGACCTGTTGCATATTATTCAGTACAACTTGACCCTGTGGCACGAGGTTCCCCTTCTTGTGTAAGAGCTTTAGTGGCTGCAACTGAGATCCTAGAAAAAGCCAGGGATATTGTACTTGATTTTCCTGTAACTGTGTTTGCT
Source organism: Rhinella marina (assembly GCA_900303285.1). Classification (NCBI taxonomy): domain Eukaryota; kingdom Metazoa; phylum Chordata; class Amphibia; order Anura; family Bufonidae; genus Rhinella; species Rhinella marina. Next base: position 10,931 of record ONZH01013681.1, read on the forward strand.
CCACATGACATGTCTGCTCTTTTGTCTCAAGTACAGCCTAAACATCTGTCTGTCGCTAGACACACGAGGATTCAGTGTGCTCTACAGCTCCCTGATAATGTCACTATCCAGCGATGTACCACTTTGAACCCAGCTACCTTACTGCCTCTGGAGCAAGGGGGAGAAGAATCAGGTATTTGGTCAGATTTTCTTCCCGCACAGGAGGAACATGACTGCTTGCAGCTCATGCAACAGGAGACGGTGGGTTTTGAGCATGTCAAGGATTCACCATTACAGAATCCAGAGTTAGTTTTCTTTGTGGATGGTTCAAGGTATGGTATAGACGGTAGATTTTACACAGGCTATGCAATAGTCACACCATATGAAGTTTGCAAGGCAGAGGCTCTCCCTTCACATATCTCAGCTCAAGAAGCAGAACTGAAAGCTTTAGCTGAAGCATGTAGGTTAGCTGAGGGAAAGACAGCAAACATTTACACAGACTCAAGGTATGCTTTTGGGATAGCACATGACTATGGCCCAATATGGAGAGCAAGGGCATTCCTGACATCTGCAGGTACACCCATTAAAAATGCAGACATGGTTAAGTTTTTGATGGAAAGCTTGATGTTACCTACAGAGGTGGCAGTGGTGAAGATAAAGGCACATACTAAAGCTACCAGCGAAGAAGCAAAAGGTAATGACTTTGCAGACAGAACAGCTAAAGCGGTGGCTCGAACAAAGCTGACATCAGCAAGCACCCTTGCGGTTACAAACCCAGAGGACATACACACCTCAGTCAGCCCAGCTATACTGCTAGGATTGCAGAAACAAGCTACAGAAGAAGAAAAGACAAAGTGGAGAGAGAAAGGGGCCACAGCTAGGATTGATGGACTATGGTGTTTGGGTGAAAGACTGTGTTTGCCTAGAGCATTGTACCCTATGATGGCTCAAGCAGCCCATGGAACTACTCACCAGTCAAAGACTGCCATGTGCGACCTTGTCAGCAGGTATTGGTTTGCCCCAGGATTTGGGACATTAGCAGCCCAGTACACACAAGGATGTATGATCTGTGCGCAGCATAATGTTGGCAAGGTAGTAAAGGTTCCCATGAAGCACACTCCAAGACCACTGTATCCTTTTCAAAGGTTGCAGATAGATTATATTCAGCTACCAAAGGTGGGAACCTATGAGTATGTTCTGGTTTGTGTTGATTTGTTTTCAGGATGGCCCGAAGCATTTCCAGTATCAAAGGCCAATGCCACCTCCACTGCCAAGAAACTGATGTCTGAAGTAGTTTGCAGGTATGGGGTACCAGAGACAATCGAAAGTGACAGAGGTACACATTTTACTGGTGAGATCATGCAGAACATCATGTCAGCATTAGGGATAGAACAGGCCTACCACACCTCATACCATCCACAAAGCAGCGGGAAGGTAGAAAGAATGAATGGGACTCTAAAACTGAAAATTCAAAAGGCTATGGTGGAAACTGGTAAACCATGGATTGAGTGTCTTCCCCTGGCCCTATTTTCAGTCAGGTATACGCCAAACAAAAAGACAGGGTTGAGTCCCTATGAGATACTATTCGGTGGGGTTCCCAGATTAGGACTCTATTTTCCACAGGTGCTCCAGATGCAGTATGGTAGACTTACTGATTATGTATGTGCTCTGCATAAACAACTGTCCAAAGTGCATGGTCAAGTGTTTTCTTCTATTCCAGACCCAAACTCTCTAGGTGAAACGCATTCTCTTCAACCTGGTGATTGGGTGGTGGTAAAGAGACACGTCAGAAGGAGCCTTGACCCCAGATTTGATGGTCCATTTCAAGTCTTGCTGACTACGAGTACTTCAGTGAAACTTGAGGGCAAGCCAAGCTGGATACACGCAAGTCACTGCAAAAGGGTGTTGTTTGATCCAGACCAAGAGAACCCACCCAAGCAAACAGGATGAAGATTTCATTTTTGTTGGTTTTGGGGTGGTGGGGCTTATTCTCCGCAGGACAGAGACACTAAAAGACTTGAAAGGAGACTGGGACAACATGCTTATCAGACACCACCAGATACTTTTGAGAGACATGAGAAACGACTCTGATCTCTCGTCACCAAGAGACTGTTGGATCTGTACTTATAGCCCAGTTGGGTCCAATACCATGCCCTACTTAGCTATTCCATTAACTATGAGCGAGATGATAGAACTTTATAATAATATCCAAAATAACAGACTTTAGGGATAAGTGGCTAAAAGAACATCATGAAAATAAAGATAACTGGTGGGGTAATACATTTTCATTTTTGAATCCTGCTAACTGGTTTAAGGGATTTGCAGGATGGTTTACTGGGATTTTACAGATATGTTTTCAAGTATTACTGCTATGCATGATAATATATATATGTATTAAAATTTGTTTATGGCTTACTTTTAAAATGTGCAAAAGAATCAGGAAGAAACCCCTAGAGAGATCAGAAAGATGGTTGTGAGATTAGAGGCTGGTATATTATAGCAGCCCCAAACATCACAAAAGGTGGGAAATGTGAAAGAATTATTCCTCCAACATAAAGTGTATCAAATATTTCTTGTGGACCGTGTATATATATCTATATAAGTTTTATATAATTGTATTTACTCCTGAACTTTTGCTGACCTAGATGTAGCCTTCAGACAAGCTGTAGAGTCTGGATACAAAGCCATATATAAACACCATAAAAATGTAGAGTGTCCAAGGGGTTATCTCTCTCCCCAGTCCAAGCAACAAAGACAAGATACCACTGTGTAATGATTAATGGACTAACTAACATAGAGAAGAACTTGCTTGTATGATGACGTGTTTCTTTCACTATAAAGTCTGAATGTCTCAATAAACATTAGGAATCCTTGCATAGAGTATCGCTCTCTGTGTCACTGATTTCTCCGAGCTGCTCATACCAACACATGATAAAGACTTAACCGATTTGGAGCTGGATGGAACTCAAGGCGTAGTGGGTTGCAAATTGCGCTCACAGAGGCATTCTAGTGTAAGGGGGAATTCAATTTTGTTGAGCCCAAAGGGGGCTGGGTAGAATTGGCATGTGTATAGATAGACATTAAGCAGGGTGAGAGGCATGGCTTAGTGTTAAAGAAATTTGCTGTGACTCTCTACACGTGCCGCTGATCATGGCCTTCCTTGGGATTTTTAACAGTTGAGAGTTATGAACATCTAGTACATTATTTGTACTCAGAGAGTTATCACTGTTACCTGTGGTGTTACATAGGACTACAGGTGACATCTACTACACTATCTGTACTCAGATAGGTATCACTGAGTTATTTGTAGTGTTACATAGGACTGCAGTTAAGACTTTTATCCAAAGGAGTCCGATAGATTCAGATACCACAGGTCCCGTTCTCCCATAGAAGTAAATGGAAGAAGCCACACATGTTGAGCCACCTCTCTCAATACACTACCATAGGGAATTGTTCTCAAGATAGTCAGCATCTGTCACACTTTTATTGTAAATCCACAGAAATGTTAGAGATGAGAATTCCACTTTAAATTATGGTCACATGGTATTGTACTGTAGGTTACTCCATGGTTGCTACATAGGAATGCACCTTTAGTTAGAATCTGCTAACCTTTCACAATGTATCGCCCAGCTACCTAACTGCTCCGCTCAGCAACAGCAGAACACTTAGAGGGAACACTGGACAGGTGTATCACCCTAATTTACAAATCAGGGCCTAATAGAATTGCTTATCTATTAATCAATGTGGACACATCACAAACAGTAGAATGAGACAGATGTATCACCCCAGTTGGTGAATCAGGGACTAATAGAATTGCATATCTATAAATCAATGTGGATAATCCAAAACCAAAAGAAACAACAGCAGCACAGTAGGGTGAATTTGGGTGCAAAGTACTCAGTATAACTCCAGGCCACGAGTTAAAGATAAATATTCAAATTTCAAAGGATGAAAAACTAGCATCCACTGAATTACATTTACTTACACTGGGAGAATACTTCAAACAACATCGTGTTCCCAGAGGTATTCGTTCACAATTGCGACCAAATGTATTTCCTACCTTTGCTCACAGGTTCATACAAATTTCTAACAAATATGTCATCCTACTGAACCTGGAGTTCTTACAACATGAACTCAGTGTGGTTCAGACCAGGTTTAAGGCCACTGAATCCAAATTAAAGGACCTTTTAAATGAACAGGATTGGGATATATATCTATCCAGTTGTAAAACTCACCTAGATAAATTCAAATCAGAACAAGAGGCCACCAAAAGACGCAAGTGGCAGAGAAATATGGATGATTACCAGCAGGGGCGGATTGGGAATTAAAAGTGGCCCTGGAAAAAAAAATAAACGTGGCCCCAAATTGTGGGCGGGTCAAGATTGAGAGAAAGTGGGGTCAACATGAGTAGGCTGGGCCAGAAATACCATAGATGGAGCAGTATATCATGTTCTCCCCTTGCCCTCCAGTAATGCCCCCACCCCAGTAATATTCCTATAGCGGCCATAGTAATGCTCCCACCCCCAGTAATGTCAATATAGAGCCCCCAGTAATGCACCCTGGCCCCAGTAATGTCCTTATAGCTCCCCCAGTAATGCCCCTCTGCCCCAGTAATACCACCCACCGCCCCAGTAATGTCACTATAAAGCCCCCAGTAATGCCACCCTGCTTCCAGTTATGTCACTATAGAGCCCCCAGTAATTTCCCCTCTGCTCCCAGTAATGTTACTATAGAGTCCCCAGTAATTTCCCTTCTGTCCCCAGTAATGCCCCCCTGCTCCCAGTAATGTCCCTTCCTGCCCCAGTAATGTACAGTGGACACTTAAATGTGCCCTGCCCCCTTATTGTCAATGGCTGGAAAATAAAAAAAAAAACTTACCTTAGTGTGCAGACCTGGAGCAGCCTCTTCTGGCCTGTGTCCTGGAGCAGGAGGGATAGAGGTGATGACACAGCGTCAGTCGCGCTGACGCTGGGAGTGGAAGGAGCCACAGGTCCTTTCCCATCTGAAGAGCACAGTAGTGAGCTCTCTCCTGCTGTCGGGTGTCAAAGGACCTGACAGCATGAGGTACAGGGGCGGGCACATTATCAGAGGCAGGCGCCGCACAATAGGGCATGATAAGAAGATCACAGGAGGGCCAGCGGCGGCCTCCGCCCTCTATACAATACACATTGCAATACACAATACAATACACATTGCGGCCAGCAGCAGCCCTGCTGCGATTTCATTATCATGACATTGGTGTGATAATGAGATAACAGCAGGGCTGCTGGTGGTCGCAATGTGTATTGTAATGTGTATTGTAGCGAGGGCGGCGGCCGCCGCTCACCCTGCTGATGCCGGCCCACAGCATACTTCAGGCAATCGGCCCACCGGGAAGTATCCCGGTGGGGTACATTGCCAATCCGCCCCTGATCACCAGAAAGGGAAAATTTAAACATGGCAAGATGACCCCAATAAAAGGAAATTACAGTCATTCCGGGTCAGCCCTACTGTGAAACCTTCCAAACCATCTGGCACAGGTTACGTGACACATGGACAACAGCCTTCTTCTTCTAATCAATCTTTTTTAGAGTCAGGTCAAACACGTACCGGACGAGACGAGGAGGGAGGAGACAACATAAACCTAGAAAATCACAAGGATCCAAGACCCCAGAAGAGCAGATCTACACGCAAAAGGACTTAACTACTGATCAGCGACTTATGGACTGTACCAAAATGACAGTGGTAAATATCTCTTCATTTACTCTTACTGATGCACAAATATCTGTTTTAAGTAAGGGTCTCTCATTTTGTCCCTCCACAGGGATAGATTGGTTTAGTTTAGAAATTGACTTGCAACGTTTGTTCAGAAATGTGAAATTAAAAATGTGGTTTTCAGAAACTAGGACACATTGGTCCCGCGTGTGAACTCAGGCTTGTGGACTTTAACCTACGACTCAGGAGTGACTTCACTCCGCTGATCAATGTGCCAGCTCTTGACACTTTCATTCAAGCTGTGAATCTTGATGTCGAACAGGTTAAAAATACCCACTTGAATAAGGCCTTATCTCATCCTAATATGTCGTCTGCTGATTTACAGGCTATTGAGGAATTAAGCAGGAACACTGCACTGACAATTAAACCTGCCAATGGTGCTACTTCCTACATCCACATACACTCACCGGCCACTTTATTAGGTACACCATGCTAGTAACGGGTTGGACCCCCTTTTGCCTTCAGAACTGCCTCAATTCTTCGTGGCATAGATTCAACAAGGTGCTGGAAGCATTCCTCAGAGATTTTGGTCCATATTGGCATGGATGGCATCACACAGTGCCCGAGATTTGTCGGGCTGCACATCCATGATGCGAATCGTCCGTTCCACCACATCCCAAAGAGTGCTCTATTGGATTGAGATCTGGTGACTAGTGGAGGCCATTTGAGTACAGTGAACTCATTGTCATGTTCAAGAAACCAGTCTGGATGAATTCCAGGCTTTATGAACATGGCGCCATTATCCTTGCTGAAAGTAGCCATCAGATGTTGGGGTACATTGTGGTCCATAAAGGGAACATGGGTCAGGAGCAATACTCAGGTAGGGCTGTGGCGTATGCAACGATGCCTCAATTGGTACCAAGGGGCCAAAGAGTCCAAGAAAATATTCCCCACACCATGACACCACCACCACCAGCTTGAACCATTGATACAAGGCAGGATGGATCCATGCTTTCATGTTGTGACGCCAAATTCTGACCCCTACCATCCGAATGGTCGCAGCAGAAATCGAGACTCATCAGACCAGGCAACATTTTTCCAATCTTCTACTGTCCAATTTCGATGAGCTTGTGCAAATTGTAGCCTCAGTGTTTCCTGTTTCTTAGCTGAAAGGAGTTGGCACCCGGTGTGGTCTTCTGCTGCTGTAGCCCATCTGCCTCAAAGTTCGATGTACTGTGCGTTCAGAGATGCTCTTCTGCCTACCTTGGTTGTAAACGGGTGGCAATTTGAGTCACTGTTGCCTTTCTATCAGCTCGAACCAGTCTGCCCATTCTCCTCTGACCTCTGGCATCAACAAGGCATTTCCGCCCACAGAACTGCCGCTCACTGGATGTTTTTTCTTTTTCGGACCATTCTCTGTAAACCCTAGAGATGGTTGTGCGTGAAAATCCCAGTAGATCAGCAGTTTCTGAAATACTCAGACCAGCCCTTCTGGCACCAACAACCATGCCACGTTCAAAGGCACTCAAATCACCTTTCTTCCCCATACTGATGCTCGGTTTGAACTGCAGGAGATTGTCTTGACCATGTCTACATGCCTAAATGCACTGAGTTGCCGCCATGTGATTGGCTGATTAGAAATTAAGTGTTAACGAGCAGTTGGACAGGTGTACCTAATAAAGTGGCCGGTGTATATTGCAGAAGCCAAACATCAGCTTAATGGTACACAAGTGTACAAGCTCCTATCTGGTGATCCAAGGTTTGAGATTGGAAAAATAATCAAATCCACACTGGATCAAGCAAAAATTAGGGGCCTAATAGATGACGAACTATACACTTTTCTTGAAGTTAAGCACCCTAAAACGCCTATATTATACCTGCTCCCTAAGATACACAAGTCACTAACACAACCACCAGGACACCCCATTGTATCGGGACGTGAGTCTATTTTTTCCAACATTGCCATTTTCTTGGATAAAGTTTTGCGCCATTTTGCCACTAATACTAAATCGTACATTAGGGATACTAGTGATTTCCTGGAAAGGATTAGGAATATTCAATTACCATCTACATGTATAGTAGCCTCATTTGATGTGGTTAACTTAAACACTTCTATTGACCACAATAGGGGTATCTTAGCGGTACAAAGATGCCTTAATGATAGTACTTATTCATTAGAATGTAATGACTTTATCCTTATATTGCTTGACTTGGTATTGAGGAACAACTATTTCTCTTTTTTAGGGCGCTTCTATCTTCAGCTACGTGGGACCGCCATGGGGTCCAACATGGCGGCAACGTATGCTAACATCTACATGGCTGACTTAGAGGAGAGATGTGTCTATGTATCCCACCACTTCAGCCATGTGCTGGGGTGGTAGGAGATACATAGATGACATCTTCCTCATTTGGACGGTGAGGAATCCTCTTTACATGATTTTCATCAATATCTTAATTCCACAGATCCGGACATTAAATTTACACTGACGAGTTCCCCCAAACAAATCCAGTTTTTGGATACTCTTGTCATGATCAGGGATAGGAGGTTGGTGAATGATCTCTACACAAAGCTGACTGATTGCAATACACTCCTACGATATGACAGTTGCCATCCGAGGTCCACCATTAATTCTCTCCCGTTCATTCAACTTCTCAGGGTCAAGAGGATAGTTCATGACCCTGAGAGATTGCCTGATAGGTCTGATTCTATGATACAAAAATTCTGCTCTAGAGGCTATCCAATACATACATTACAACAACACCTTAAAAGAACACAGACATACAGTACTGTGTTCGTATGGATAAACAAAAGAAAGATTCAGGAAAACGTATCCCGTTTATTACCACTTTCTCTGAACAAAGTGTTATTATTAGCAATATTATTAAAAAACATTGGCACATTCTTGGTAGCAATTTTAAACATATTCCTGAATTTTCTGCTCCTCCTCTGATCTCTTATAGGCGTCCACGCAATTTAAGAGATCAGTTAGTAAAATCTGAGGTCTTACCCAAAATACCACAACAGACTTACATTACAACACGCAGGACTGGCTGCTACCCTTGTCTTAACTATGTCAACTGTACATACACTCACCGGCCACTTTATTAGGTACACCATGCTAGTAACGGGTTGGACCCCCTTTTGCCTTCAGAACTGCCTCAATTCTTCGTGGCATAGATTCAACAAGGTGCTGGAAGCATTCCTCAGAGATTTTGGTCCATATTGACATGATGGCATCACACAGTTGCCGCAGATTTGTCGGCTACACATCCATGATGCAAATCTCCCGTTCCACCACATCCCAAAGATGCTCTATTGGATTGAGATCTGGTGACTGTGGAGGCCATTTGAGTACAGTGAACTCATTGTCATGTTCAAGAAACCAGTCTGAGATGATTCCAGCTTTATGACATGGTGCATTATCCTGCTGAAAGTAGCCATCAGATGTTGGAGTACATTGTGGTCATAAAGGGATGGACATGGTCAGCAACAATACTCAAGGTAGGCTGTGGCGTTGCAACGATGCTCAATTGGTACAAGGGGCCCAAAGAGTGCCAAGAAAATATTCCCCACACCATGACACCACCACCACCAGCTTGAACCGTTGATACAGGCAGGATGGATCCATGCTTTCATGTTGTTGACGCCAAATTCTGACCTACCATCCGAAGTGTCGCAGCAGAAATCGAGACTCATCAGACCAGGCAACGTTTTTCCAATCTTCTACTGTCCAATTTTCGAATGAGCTTGTGCAAATTGTAGGCCTCAGTTTCCTGTTCTTTAGCTGAAAGGAGTGGCACCCGGGTGTGGTCTTCTGCTGCTGTAGCCGATCTGCCTCAAAGTTCGAGCGTACTGTGCGTTCAGAGATGCTCTTCTGCCTACCTTGGTTGTAACGGGTGGCAATTTGAGTCACTGTTGCCTTTCTATCAGCTCGAACCAGTCTGCCCATTCTCCTCTGACCTCTGGCATCAACAAGGCATTTCCGCCCACAGAACTGCCGCTTACTGGATGTTTTTTCTTTTTCGGACCATTCTCTGTAAACCCTAGAGATGGTTGTGCGTGAAAATCCCAGTAGATCAGCAGTTTCTGAAATACTCAGACCAGCCCTTCTGGCACCAACAACCATGCCACGTTCAAAGGCACTCAAATCACCTTTCTTCCCCATACTGATGCTCGGTTTGAACTGCAGGAGATTGTCTTGACCATGTCTACATGCCTAAATGCACTGAGTTGCCGCCATGTGATTGGCTGATTAGAAATTAAGTGTTAACGAACAGTTGGACAGGTGTACCTAATAAAGTGGCCGGTGAGTGTACATGGTGAAGGGAGACAGCTTCACACATCCAAGGACAGGGCTTACATATAAGATTTGTCACTTTTTAACATGTGATAGCTCCTTTATAATCTATTTACTGACATGCCCATGTGGGCTTCTATACATTGGCGAAACTACCTGGGATCTAAAAAATAGGATCAATTAACATCGTTATACCATAAGGAAAAAAAAGAAAAGATTTACCAGTTCCTAAACATTTCACAGAATTTGGGTACAGTGAACGGGACCTAAGATTTAGAATTTTGGATTTTGTTCCACTACCCCTTAGTGCAGGAGATAGGGAGATGATGCTAAAGAGGAAGGAATTATGGTGGATTCACCAGTTACAGACTCTGAAACCAAAAGGGCTTAATGTAGAGTTCAAGTGGAGTGTTATGGACTGATTGATGTTGCCCGCGCCATCCGGGTGTGATTTTTTCCTCATGATTACTGCTTTCTGTGGACATTGAAAGTAGATGCAAAGCTACATTTTATTAATTATTTGTTCTCTTTTTTTCCCTTTTAGATCGTAATTTTGTCAAAATTTTTCCAGTTGATCCTTGGTGACTCAAGAGTGGACCTATCAACATTAATTTATTTTCTATCATTTATTTTTATTTTGTGAATGGCCCATTGTGGGAACCTACGATCTCTGTCTTTGAATTTTGGGGAGTCGTTGGATAGAGGTGACACTAGCTGCTGTAACTAATAAGGAATGAACTTGGTCACTTGCAGGGGATCTGGGGATGTGAACCTCCATTGGTCTGGAGTTTACACATATGGCCCATTCCTAATATACTCTCTATACGTGCAGCTGATGGGTGACATTAAATTGGCCTCCCAGTCAGCTCCGTGTCTACATTTTGCCTTCACTTTATTTGGCTATGTGTGCCTCATATATCTGCTTAATTTCTCCCTATATATATACATATTAACGTTCCCCTGTGGTGTCGATATTTATATTAGTTTCACCTTGTGGTTATGTTTATACATAATCGCGGCTCTAGTAGTGAGCGCTTCTCCTGTTACCAGGACGCGTTGGGTGCCCATTTCCTAGTTACGGCACACTGATAGGCCGTTGGAGCGCACGTGGGATACATGCGTTCCATGGATCATGTGTTCCGTGCGGGGATGGGCGTCCTGACGCGTGCTTTGGAGCTGGACATGCGCTCTCCGCTTGTGAGGACGCGATGGGGCTCCACTGAATCACCAATGGGTCATCTGTTGTAAGTTTGTTTTAACATATTATTTTAAGTCACGCCCACTTTCAGGTGTCACAGAGGCAGAAATCAACGCAATATCTTTTATTTTTTATATATTATCACTGCTATGATCATATATACACACTATGGCATAAATGTTATACACTTTGCAATATTTCATGGCACTCACACTTATTGTATTATGCGTATCACTGTTATTTTGCCACTTTTGGCTAAGCACATGCAAATTAAGTAATTATGTATGATAATTGGATATGCCTATATATTGCTACACTTTGTATCTGCTCACTGCTTGACAAAGGCTCCATTGAGAGAGCTGAAACGTTGCATGGAATAAAGATCCACCACTTTGCACAAGCCTGGAGTGCTGCCTCATCCTTTGAAATTTGGATATTAATCAATGTGGACACGCCACAAAACAGAATGAGACATGTCTGCCACCTCAATTTGTAAATCAGGTCCTAATAGAATTGCTTATCTATTAATCAATGTACACACACCACAAACAGTAGAATGAGACAGGTCTATCACCCCAATTGGTGAATCAGGGCCTAATAGAATTGCTTATCTATTAATCAATGTGGACATGTAACAAACAGTGGAATGAGACAGGTCTATCACCCCAATTTGTGAATTAGGGCTTAATAAAATTGCTTATCTATTAATCAATGTGTCTATAAAAGAACAGATTAAAGGGGTTGTCCGGGTTCAGAGCTGAACCCGGACATACCCAGGTTTTGACTCCCGCAGCCCTCCTGAACAGGGCATCGGAGCATCTCATGCTCCGATGCCCTCCCTTGCCCTGCGCTGGATCGTGCAGGGCAAGGGCTCTTTTGTTTATAAACATTCACTGCCGGGCGGAGGCTTAAAGATAAACGCGCCTATATATTAGACCATCTGTGACTCTGTGTCTAACACACAGTAAGTCTATGTATAACAGAACAGATTAAGTAAGAATGACACAGCAGATGAACTAGATAAGCATGTCTATATATTAGACCGCCTATTGACAATGAGTGCACACTAAGTCTATGTATAACAGAACAGATTAAGAATGAATGGTGCAGCGGGTGAACAAGATGCACAGGGCAATTACACAGAGGCTGCACTGTCCCAGCGCTCCCTATGCTTTCCTACAGTATCTAAAAACACTCCCTATGATCTCCCTACACTGTCCTTGCACTGTCCCTATCCAATATTCTACCTCAGGCAGGTGTCACTGGGGCTAGTTTTGGGACTAGTGTTGAGTTAAACTTCTCTGGTACTGCAAAGGATAACCTTCCCTTTTGCTTTCTTTTCAGCTGCTGACTAAGGTGCTGATCAACCCTCCTATTTATTCTGGGCACTTCATTTCACCACCTGAGTTTGACCTTAGGTATTCTAGTGTTCACTAGTCCTTGTGAAGGTGTGTCTTTCTGTCTGTGAACCGTGTACAAACTTTGCCCATTATAGAATCTGATACTCTGCTAGCTGCCCTGATTTTGGATTTGTTTTATGAATATACATGCACTCTGCCTGCCATTCCTGGTCTGTCTTCTGACTATTGTCTGATCCTTTGGAGCTTTGCTCCCAGGGTCTCTGACCGGTGTGGGACAGCAAACTACACCAGGACTATTCCAGGAGGTAGTGGGCTGGTTGATTTCCTGCAGTGAAACCTGTATACAGGTTAAAGGATGAATACCAGGGGACCTCCAGGACAACGTCCCTAGGTTTAGCCCAAAGCCAAACCAGTTAGTTGGAACAATGGGTCCACGCACAGTACCCATTACAAAATTACAACCTTCAGTTGAGGAACTTACTTTCCACTCAGGGGTGAGTACTTAAATGTAGCTCTCATCACGAGGCAACCATGAAATTGGTTGAGATGGTATTTTTCTCCTGACCAATTAAATCGGATTCATCATTGTTCTTCCCCTCTCTATTGGAGAATCTGCCGGCACTCTTTGGTCTTGACTAAGGATTCAACTATATTGGGACAATATACTTGGACTACAAAATTACACCCTACATTGCGGTGTACAGAAAAACCCCAAATGGCTTTATTGTTTTCGGATTCTCAGACTATCCCTTCAAGCCACTTATTTCTGACATGTAAAATACTCCTTATAGCCAAGTTAGTCATTACTGGATATTGGAAAAGCCATGTCCCACCGACTGTGGAGGTTATTTCCACTATTCCCACTACTTGTTTGTATGAAAAGATTACAACATATGAAAATTACTCCTCTCAATTCTTTGATAGAATATGAAATACTTGGCTCCATAGCTCTTAGGGGTACCTTCCATAATATCCTATTAGACCTACTGTAAGAAATATGATTATCGACAATATTAATATTAAATAAGATGATAATAATATTGAGCAATAATAATACTCCTTCGTAAGTTCTAGGGGACGGTCAGCAAAGAAAGCACACCAACAAAAGTGTATATTGAAAAAAAAGAGTTTACAGAATCAATTGTGCGGAATTAATATTGATAACATACAGATAAACCAATTATCATAGCACAAAGGAAAAGTACGTTAAGCAATAGCACAAATTCCTGGCAAAAAAAAGAAACCCTGAACATAAATCATAAAAACAACCTGTTGAACAAAACAATATTACACAGCCTAATAACAATTATAACAACCATACAGGAATGCAGAATCATTGAAATATAGCTACCAAATCCACTTCCTGTCCTTCTGGCTGACCTGCCCTTTCTTTTTTACCTGTCCTTCCTCCTTACCTGTCCTTTTGGCTCACCTGCCCCTGTGTCAAATTTTGCCCAGGTTTTTATACAAATTTTTTGGATGTTGAAACTAACCCCCCTCCCATCAGCCTACTTCAAAGGCTGGTTTTGATCTTTGTGTGTTCTATCCCAAGATGCTCCAGGAGAACAAAAGGTGTCATATCTTCCCGTGCCTTGCATCTTATGACAACTCTATTCTCCCGTCATTTGCACATTGTGATGAGATCACACTGACTAGAGACATCACATCTGGTTGTGATGCAATCTAGTATTCGTATTTGGACGGGAGAGTCCATCTGCTCTCAAGATGCCTTAGAATTGTAAATTATTGTAAACACTTTGTAGACATCCTGATTTAGAAATACAAAGGCTTCTCCAAAACAATTGACCCCAAGAATACTAATTAGCAAACCTTTTGATCTGCTATACTGCTTAAAGGGGTTCTCCGGGAATTAAGAAAATGAAAATACATAAATATTACTTTATCTCTTAATATTATAAAAATGAGTTTCTGTCTGTCTGTCTGTCTGTTCTCTATGCGCGACCAAACTACTGGACCGATTTTCACCAAATTCGGCACACAGGTACATCAGGTGTCCGGGAAGGTTTTAGACCAGGTCCCATCTCTCTAGGACATACCGTTCCTGAGATATTCCCAAAATATGATCTCCATTAGCCAACATTACAACTGGGAACTTTGGTTTTAAACTCCAACTGCCATTCTCTGCAAAGGCACATACAGGGAGGCCAGGTTTCCATAACAACCAGGTAATTATCAGCAGCTGAGGAGCTCATCCATTTCTATTTACTGACACTGTTAAAGGTATTCCGGTTACCATAAATATAACTTATGTTTTTTTTTATTACTACAATTCAGTAGTAATAAAAGATGTTTTCCTCCACTGCTGTCCATTGCGTGGCCTCATAAATAAGCATGGTATCGACCTTTAATTCAGGCCACCCTAAAAGAAGTACTTAAAACCCCCGCCCCAGGTCTCACTAAGCCACACCCCCGACTCCGTCAGGCCACACCCCCTTTCACTCTGCAGCCAACAGAGATTGAAAAAATAAAGGTAAAAATCAACTTCTGTCAGCTGCAGGGATGGGTGGGAGGTTGACTTTCTTTCTGCAACAACAAAAACAAACATTAAATAAAATAGATTAAATCCACCCATGCGAAGCGTCTTGCTAATCCACGCCCCCGACTCTGTCAGGTCATGCCCCCTCCCACTCCTCAGCCAATGGGGATTAAAAAAATAAAGGTAAAAATAAACTTCTGTTAGCTGCAGGGGTGGGAGGGTGAATTTCTCTCTGCAACGACACACAAAAATTTTAGATAAAATAGACTAATTATAGACTACAACTGTTCGAAGCGTCTTTCTAAGTCACTCCCTCAACTCTGTCAGGCCACGCCCCCTCTCACTCCGCAGCCATTCTGCAACAACACACAGAAACATTAAATGAAATAGATTAAATGACCTATGCGAAGCGCTTTGCTAAGCCACGCCCCCAACTCTGTAAGGTCATGCCCCGTCCCACTCCGCAGCCAATGGGGATTGAAAAAATGAAGGGAAAAATAAACTTCTGTTTGCTGCAGGGGTGGGAGGGTGAATTTCTCTCTGCAACGACACACAAAATTTTAGATGAAATAGACTAATTTCAGACTACAACCATTCAAAGCATCTTGCTAAGCCACGCCCCCAACACTGTCACTCCGCAGGCAACGGGGATTGAAAAAATCAGCTGCAGGGGTGGGAGGGTGAATTTCTCTCTGCAACGACACAGAAAAAATGTAGATGAAATAGACTAATTTTAGACTACGATCGTTCAGTACTAATAAAAGATGTTTTTTTCCACTGCTACCTATTGCGGGTCCTCATAAATTACCATGCCATCGACCTGTAATTCATGCCACCCTCAAAAGAAAGACTTAAACCCCCCGCCCCAGATCTTGCGAAACCACGCCCCGACTCTGTCAGGCCCACTCCCACTCAGCCAACGGGGATTGAAAAAGTGAAGGTAAAAATCAACTTCTGTCAGCTGCAGGGGTGGGAGGGAGGTTGGATTTCTTTCTGCAACAACATACAGAAACATTAAATGAAATAGATTAAATATACCTGTGCAAAGCAATGTTTTCTTCCACTGTTACCCATGGCGTGTCCTCATAAATTACCATGGCATCGACCTGTAATTCTGGCCACCATCAAAAGAAGGACTTAAAACCCCGTCTTGCTACGTCACGCCCCCGACTCGGTCAGGCCACGACCCCTCCCACTCCGCAACCAATGAAGATTGAACAATTGAAGGTAAAAATCAACTTCTGTCAGCTGCAGGGATGGGAGGGAGGATGACTTTCTCTCTGCAACGACACACAGAAACATTAAATGAAATAGATTAAAGGGATTCTGTCACCACGATTTTAGTGACAGAGTTTTTCACATCATCACATCTGTCACCTTGATTTGGTTAAAACTATTATTGTCCTAATACCATATGTCTTGTCATTTTAGAAAAAAAATACCTTTTATTCACATGCAAATCACCTCTATAAGGAGCCCAAGGGGCTGTCTCTCCGGCCATTGCAGCCCAGCAGTGCCCATTCTCTTGGAGCCCAGCACCGCCCTACTGCTAATTATTCACTCCTTTCAGGACTGATGTCATTCTCCTGGTGTGCCGTAATCTCGCGCATACGCCCTGGATCTATCTGTCAGCACTTGTGCGGTGTCCTGGTAGCAGCCTCAGCCAGCGAAACGCGAGATTACGGCACACCAGGAGAATGACGTTAGTCCTGAAAGGAGTGAATAATTAGCAGTAGGGCGATGCTGGGCTCCAAGAGAATGGGCACTGCTGGGCTGCAACGGCTGGAGAGACAGCCCCTTGGGCTCCTTATAGAGGTGATTTGCATGTGAATAAAAGGTATTTTTTTCTAAAATGACAAGACATATGGTATTAGGACAAGTATAGTTTTAACCAAATCGAGGTGACAGATGTGATGATGTGAAAAACTCTGTCACTAAAATCGTGGTGACAGAATCCCTTTAAATATACCCACACAAAGCAATGTTTTCTTCCACTGCTACCCATTGTGTTTCCTCAAATTACCATGGCATTAACCTATAATTCAGGCCACCCTGAAAAGAAAGACTTAACCCTCCCGTGTCCCATTAAACCACGCCCCCTCCCACTCCGCAGCCAATGGGGATTGAAAAAATGAAGGTAAAAATCAATTTCTGTCAGCTGCATTGACTTTCTCTCTGCAACGACACACAGAAACATTAAATGAAATAGATGAAATATACCCAGGCGAAGCCGGGTCTTTCTGCTAGTTATAAATATATTCTCAAATACCTTTCATTAGTTATAATGGATCGTTTTGTCTGGGGAGCAATCATCAAGGGAAACAAAATGGCCTCCGTCCTATCAGTTCACACAAAACCTGTCCTAATCACACAGGAGGACAAGTTACTTTACAACACTGAGGTAAAGAGTTGCCTCATCCTCCTCTCTGCTCTGCTTTTCTGGGATTATGATCCTGAATACAGATGATAAGATCTTCAGCTGAATCTCTGTAGGAATGGAGTTCATGAGGAGACATGAAGTACAAAGAGGACGGACAGGGCAGACTGTGGTAATGGAGACTGCATACAAGTGCTGCTGCTCATTAGCCACACCCCCACCCTCTTCTCATGTCTCCTCATCTTCTCCATTACCACAGAAATTCACCTGTATTCAGGATCATGATTCCTGACAAGCAGAGCAGAGAGCAGGATCACTCTTTACCTCAGTGATATGAAGTAACTTGTCCTGCTGTGTGATTAGGGCAGATTTTGAATGTATTGGTAGGATGGAGGCCATTTTATTTCTCCTGATAATTGCTCCCCAGACAAAACGAGCCATTATAACTAATGAAAGATATTTGGGAATATATTTATAATGAAGTAATATTTAAGTATTTTCATTTTCTTAATTCCCGGAGATCCCCTTTAATGATTCTACAAATCTGATATGGTGCTCAATTCATTACACAACTCAAAAGATATTTTATATGACCATATCTTCATTTGATATGACCATATCTTACACTACCACATACCTCTGCTGCTATGATTGTCATCTTAGTCTTCATCTATCATGATAAATAGAAATTGGAGATACGCGCCACTTTTGATATACTTCACAGAGGTCAGGAGTGGCGCTAAAATGAAAACAAATAAACTTTATTTATGATATAAGCTAAAAAGACGAGATCAAAAATTGAGTGTAAAACAAACAGGACCTATTTACCACTGGCCTGTTAGTCAGTATGCATGCCACTATGTTATATGAGTTAGTGGAAAAAGAAATGCACTGACCAAGTCAATATAGATTGGCACAGTGAAGGTCCAAACTGTAGCCAAACCCCAAAGAATAAATCAGTGCTTCTCATTAAGCTAAGACTGCAGGGTAAGTAACAAGCAAGTGGCAAAGCAGCCTGATACAATGCCACAGCAAACATAATGCAACAGAGGAACCCAAAAAGGGATCTCTGTACGAATATGTCTACTACCCTGCACAACCTATTAGCTTAATGACGGTGCCAGGAGCACTCTTATTGTAATGTAAAGTCCCTGCCTGGTAACTGTAATACATTAGCTGAGGCTCGACGTGTTTCATTAGCTCATCAGGAGCCTACATAAGCTATTAAATAACCACCAGCACTTAGTACAGGGCATATACCCAAGACGCTGTGCACGCCATATCACACGTGCAGGCAGCGCATTCGGCACTAGGGCGGCCGTAAGGCGCCTGCCGCAACCTGGACTATTAAGATGCTCACAGACCCCGCCTGCGAGACCGATGCACCAATGAGGGGCCGGAGCCGGAAAAAGGAAGTGTCAAATGACCACGCCCCCAGCATCCCGTCACAATATCAGTAGCAGGTACATCGGGACTTAAAGGGGTATTCCCATCTCACAAATGTAGTTTGTATAGCTAGATATAGCCATACCAATATTATTACTAATAGAATGTATTTATATAAAATGCACCGTTTAGAAGATTTGCCTTTTTGTATATACATTGTCCCACACACATCAGTCAGGTCGTTGCCCCTGGTTACGACCACCGTGGCCATGTAGTAGTGGTGGCCGACTTGCTCTTGTTCAAACCCGCTCTGAGATAACTGCTGTATTGTGAACGCACATTACATGAGATTGCGCAGACACATCTTAGGGTGCATTCACATCACCGTTAGGGCTTCCGTTCAGGCTTTCCGTTATAACATCGTTATAACGGAAAGAAACGGAATCCCTAGGACGGACATCAAAACGGACACCTTTAAGAGGCATTCCGTTTTGATCCGTCATAATAGAAGCCTATGGCCCTGCATAACGGATCCGTCTGGATGCCGTTATGCTGGACGGAAAACAAAGTCCTGTCGACAGGACTTTGTTTTCCGTCCAGCATAACGGCATCCAGACGGATCCGTTATGCAGGGCCATAGGCTTCTATTATGACGGATCAAAACGGAATGCCTCTTAAAGGTGTCCGTTTTGATGTCCGTCCTAGGGATTCCGTTTCTTTCCGTTATAACGATGTTATGACGGAAAGCCTGAACGGAAGCCCTAACGGTGATGTGAATGCACCCTTAGGGTACTTTCACATCTGCGTTTTGGACGCTACCAGTCCAAAACGCAATGGTCAGGATCCGTCCAAAATGCAAACTTTATAAACAGATCTAACTCCATAGAGATGAATTGATCTTGGAAAAGGATCCGTTTCTCTGCATTTTGGAAACGCAGACAAAAATGCTACAACCCTAAGAGATGTCTTCGCATGCTCATGCAATGTGCGTTCACAATACAGCAGTTACCTCAGAGCGGATTTGAATAAGAGCAAGCCAGCCACCACTACTACATGGCCACGGTGGTCGTAACTAGGGACAACGGCCTGACTGATGTGTGTGGGACAATGCATATACAAAAAGGCAAATCTTCTAAACGGTACATTTTATATAAATACATTCTATTAGTAATAATATTGGTATGGCTATATCTAACTATACAAACTACATTTGTGAGATGGGAATACCCCTTTAAAGGTAAGCAGTGTGACAAAATACACTGGATAAACGGGGCAATTAAGTGGCGGACACAAACAATATATATGGCAGGAGGTCTAACAGCGGAATGTATTACTAAATGAGTGGGAACAAACATGTGAGGACCAAGTGGTCCAAAAATTGAAAAAGGCACGTCACATATAGGCAAGTTAAAATACTGTCAAAACCAGGATGAGTGAGTATTTTAAATGGAAGTAAGAATAGACCATAATTTAAGGTATTATTGGTAATAAATATGCAGCCAATTTATGCTGTAAAGCACAGCATCAAAGACAAAAAAACTTCATTTGCACATCAGTGCTGTTAATGATGTAGCAACCATAGATATTATAGAAAACATGCAAATGAGATATGGTCATTTAGACCATTTGGCCGCACAGTTCCTAGACGAAACGTCCATTGCGCTTCTTTTTGGAGGAGTAATTTGTCCAAATCCCCTCCACGAATGGATGGTTTAACAACCTCCACACCCTGGAACTTGATGAGTCCGGTAGTACCTGCATGATGTTCCAGAACATGGCGTGCAATGGATGTATCGGAGCCATTGCTTATATCGTTAAGGTGTTCCCCAACCCGCCTACGAAATTCACGCAGAGTTTTGCCTACATATTGGGCCCCACATACACAGGTCGCTAAATACACCAAGCCAGTGGACTTACAGTTAATAAAAGTCATAATGGTGTAGGTACGAGATGTGTGCGTGCTCCAAACTTATTGCCTGTCAGAATGGAACTACAGGCAATACAATTGCCACATCTGAAGGTCCCTTTTAGAGGGTGGCTCAGCCAGTGAGAGGCCTGGGATGAAGGGGCACATAAACTATGGACCAGCCAGTCCTTGATGTTCCTGCCCCTCCGGTATGTGATAGCAGGGCGATCCCTCACCAAATGTCCCACATCCAGATCGGCTTGCAGAATTCCCCAATAGGTAGTCAGGATCTCCCTTACCGGGTCATGAGCATCATAAAAATTTGCTATTATCCGGACCCTGTCCGGGTCTGATTGCTTCGGTTGGAGAGTAAGCAGTGATCTTCTATCGGATCCCAGGGCATGCTGGTAAGCCCCTTGTAGAACCATAGTGGGGTAACCACGCTGCTGAAATCTCATCTTAAGATCAGCAGCCGCCAGATGAAAATTCCTCAGATTTGAACAATTGCGCCTCAATCGCAAGTACTGGCCCTTCGGTATTACTCGTTTTAGGGCCTTCAGGTGATGACTTCCCCAGCCGAAAAGGTTATTAGTGGCTGTCTTCTTGCGAAACAAACGAGTCCCGATGATACCATCATCATCCCTATAGATGGTGAGATCTAAAGAATTGATCATGGTGGGGTGGGTTTCATATGTGAAAAAAAGTCATTCTTATTCAAGATAGCGACAAATGAGGCAAAAGATTGAGGGCTGCCCTTCCAAAAAATAAAAATGTCATCGATGTATCTTAGCCAGTATACAATCGATGACGACCAGTCCTTTAAAGTGTCACCAAAGACCACCTCTCTTTCCCAGCCTCCTAGATACAAATTAGCATACGTAGGGGCGCACGGGCTCCCCATGGCCACTCCTCTTTTTTGACGATATAACCTGTTGTTAAATAAAAAGGTGTGCTCCAAAATGAATGTAAGTAATTGGAGCACAAATTCATTGTGCGGCCATAGGTGAGTTCCTGCAGAAAGGAGGCCACAGTCTCGCAGCCTTTGCCATGCGGGATTGAACTGTAAGGCATCGACATCTAGGCTAGCAAGAATAACATCATCTTCCACATGGAGGCCATCCATTTTTTTGATGGCCTCCATGGAGTCTCTGGTGTATGATGGGAGGGAGGTGACAAACGGTAGTAGGGTGTGATCCACATACATACTGATGTGCTGGGTTAGGCTGTCAGTACCAGACACAATTGACCTTCCCTTGAGTGGATCAACAGCCTCGTGGATCTTAGGTAGACCGTAAAAGCATGCTATGTGTGGATGCTTCAGTAACAGGAATTCAAATTCCAATTTGCTGATCAATATTTTGCGAAGAGCATCATTCAGGATGGCACTAAGCTCCTTGAAGTGGGCCGAAAGTGTGTTAGAGGGGACCAGCTCATAACACACTTGATCATTAAGGATAGTGAGACACATTTGTTCGTATTGTCCCTGATCCATAATGACAACATTTCCTCCCTTGTCGGAGGGTTTTATGATTATAGATTGGTCTGTGTCCAACGTCAACAGGATCTGCATTTTTATTACTGTAATTTTTATTACCAGAATTGTAGCCCTCAAGGGACTTCAAATGGTCCGCTTCCACCTTTATGAATACGTCCATAGGCGTGTTATCGCCTATGGGCGGATTCTTAGTGGATTGGGGTTTGAAGTCAGTGAAGGGGCCCTCCCCCGGGGACCTATTACCTTCCTCCCACAGATCAGCTAATAGCTGGACATCTGACAGGTCAGATTCATCAATGCCCAACCCAGCACACTGGACTCTGTTATGAGTGGCATAAAATTTTCTCCATTTTAATTTTTGAACAAATAAATGGAGATCTTTAATCCATGAGAAGAAGTCAAAACTGCCAGTAGGGACAAATGAAAGACCCTTCTAGAGGACTCCCATTTCATCTGGACTAAGAGATTTTTTAGATAGATTTATGATCTTTAACTCATCCGTAGTAGGATTGCCCATGGCGGTCAAATTGACTACAGTGCCTTGCGAAAGTATTCGGCCCCCTGGAACTTTTCAACCTTTTGCCACATTTCAGGCTTCAAACAAAAAGATATAGCATTTTAAATTTTTAGTGAAGAATCAACAAGTGGGTCACAATTGTGAAATGGAACGAAATTTATTGGATCATTAAAACTTTTTTTGTAATAATAAAACTGAAAAGTGGGGCATGCAAAATTATTCGGCCCCCTTGCATTAATACTTTGTTGTGCAACCTTTTGGTGCGATTACAGCTTCAAGTCCCTTGGGGTATGTCTCTACCAGTTTTGCACATCTAGAGACTGAAATTCTTGTCAATTCTTCCTTGCAAAGCAGCTCGAGCTCTTTGAGGTTGGATGGAGAGCGTTTGTGAACAGCAGTTTTCAGCTCTTTCCACATATTCTCAATTGGATTCAGGTCTGGACTTTGACTTGGCCATTCTAAGACCTGGATACATTTATTTTTGAACCATTCTATTGTAGATTTTGCTTTATGTTTGGGATCATTGTCTTGTTGGAAGATAAATCTCCGTCCTAGTCTCAGGTCTTTTGCAGACTCCAACAGGTTTTCATCCAGAATGGTCCTGTATTTGGCTCCATCCATCTTCCCATCAATTTTAACCATCTTCCCTGTCCCTGCTGATAAAAAGCAGGCCCAAACCATGATGCTGCCACCACCATGTTTGACAGTGGGGATGGTGTGTTCAGGGTGATGAGCTGTGTTGCTTTTACGCCAAACATATCGTTTTGCATTGTTTCTAAAAAGTTGGATTTTGGTTTCATCTGACCAGAGCACCTTTTTCCACATGTTTGGTGTGTCTCCCAGGTGGCTTGTGGGAAACTGTAAACAAGACTTTTTATGGATATCTTTGAGAAATGGCTTTCTTCTTGCCACTCTTCCATAAAGGCCAGATTTGTGAAGTGTTGGACTGATTGTTGTCCTATGGACAGACTCTCCCACCTCAGCTGTAGATCTCTGCAGTTCATCCAGAGTGATCATGGGCCTCTTGGCTGCATCTCTGATCAGTCTTCTCCTTGTTTGAGATGAAAGTTTAGAGGGACAGCCGGGTCTTGGTAGTTTTGCAGTGGTCTGATACTGCTTTCATTTCAATATGATCGCTTGCACAGTGCTCCTTGGGATGTTTAAAGCTTGGGAAATCTTTTGGTATCCAAATCCGGGTTTAAACTTCTCCACAACAGTATCACGGACCTGCCTGGTGTGTTCCTTGGTCTTCATGATGCTCTCTGTACTTTAAACAGAACCCTGAGACTATCACAGAGCAGGTGCATTTATACGGAGACTTGATTACACACAGGTGGATTCTATTTATCTTCATCAGTCATTTAGGACAACATTGGATCATTCAGAGATCCTCAATGAACTTCTGGAGTGAGTTTTCTGAACTGAAAGTAAATGGACCGAATAATTTTGCACGCTAAACTTTTCAGTTTTATTATTACAAAAAAGTTTAAATGATCCAATAAATTTCGTTCCACTTCACAATTGTGACCCACTTGTTGTTGATTCTTCACCAAAAATTTAAAATGTTCTATCTTTTTGTTTGAAGCCTGAAATGTGGCAAAAGGTTGAAAAGTTCCAGTGGGCCGAATACTTTCGCAAGGCACTGTATCTCCTGTCTCGAAGCAGATAGTTGGACACAGGAGGACCCGCTCCTAAAAAATCTCCTCTAGGTCTGGAGCCCCTGCCACTTCTATTTCTGCCTCTACCTCTAGACCTTCCTCTAGCAGGATAAACCAATTGTGTAGGGGGTCTTCTGAGGCTAGGGTCTGTGTCAGACTCAGCTTCAGAGAATGATGGTTCGGTTTCCAACTCAATCACCTTGTTTTGCTTTACACCAAATTCAAAGATACGTCCCTCTTTGAAGTCCCCCGTATCACGCAAATATTGGGAGCTCTTTCAATTGAGCAGTATACAGTTCAAGTGTTTGTTGGAGTCTTTGCTCCTTTTGGGAATATTTAGGATTGGAGGAAAATTGTTTGACTGCTTCATTCAGTTCCTGTAACGCAATGGTGTTTTTATCATACACCTTGCGTTCTTCTTCCAAAAGAAGGGTCATTAAATGGAGTGAAGAGTCTATGGATTCCTTTTCCCACCGAGCAATAAATTCAGATGATCGTATGCGTGCTACTGGCATGAACGGAATCCGCAACCCCCTAGGGACTATCTTAAGTTTCAGATAAGTTTCTAGGGATTGTATCTCCCACCACCCTCGAATCTGATCTTTATAACAGTTTGTCAGCGCCTTGAATGAACCAGTGATATTAAGTGGACGTGGATCAGCTGGTAATTGTGCATCCGAAAAAACAAGTTTGGCCTCATTGCTCCATCCCTCAGTGTTAAGGCCTCCTGCCAAAAATCCTGCCATCCCCCAGATTTACAAAAAATAATAAATAATTTTTTATTTTTTTTTAGATCTCCATCTATAGGGATGATCATGGTATCAGCGGGACTCATTTATTTCGCAAGAAGACAGCCACTAATAACGTTTTAGGGTGGGGAAGTCATCATCCCAAGGCCCTAAAACAAGGAATATCGAAGAGCCAGTACTTGCGATTGAGGCGCAATTGTTCAAATCTGAGGGATTTTCATCTGGCGGCTGCTGATCTTAAGATGAGATTTCAGCAGCGTGGTTACCCCACTATGGTTCTACAATGGGATTACCAGCATGCCCTGGGATCCGATAGAAGGTCACTGCTTACTCTCCGACCGAAGCGATCAGACCCAGACAGGGTCCGGATAATAGCAAATTTTGATGATGCTCATGACCCGGTAAGGGAGATCCTGACTACCTATTGGGGAATTCTGCAAGCCGATCCGGATGTGGGACATTTGGTGGGGGATCGCCCTGCTATCACATACCGGAGGGGCAGGAACATCAAGGACTGGCTGGTCCATAGTTTATGTGCCCCTTCATCCCAGGCCTCTAACTGGCTGAGCCACCCTCTAAAAGGAAATTGCATTGCCTGTAGTTTCATTCTGACAGGCAATACGTTTAGGAGCACGCACACATCTCGTACCTACACCATTATGACTTTTATTAACTGTAAGTCCACTGGCTTGGTGTATTTAGTGACCTGTGTATGCGGGGCCCAATATGTAGGCAAAACTCTGCATGAATTTCGTAGGCGAGTTGGGGAACACCTTAACGATATATGCAATGGCTCCGATACATCCATTGCACGCCATGTTCCGGAACATCATGCAGGTACTACCGGACTCATCAAGTTCCGGGGTGTGGAGATTGTTAAACCATTCATTCGTGGAGGGGATTTGGACAAATTACTCCTCCAAAAAGAAGCGCAATGGACGTTTCGTTTAGGAACTGTGTGGTCAAATGGTCTAAATGACCATATCTCATTTGCATGTTTTCTATAATATCTATGGTTGCTACATCATTAACAGCACTGATGTGCAAATGAAGTTTTTTTCTTTGATGCTGTGCTCTACAGCATAAATTGGCTGCATATCTATTACCAATAATACCTTAAATTATGGTCTATTCTTACTTCCATTTAAAATACTCACTCATCCTGGTTTTGTCGGTATTTTAACTTGCCTATATGTGACGTGACTTTTTCAATTTTTGGACCACCTGGTCCTGATGTTTGTGCCCACTCATTTAGTAATACATTCCGCTGTTAGACCTCCTGCCATGTATATTGTTTGTGTCCGCCACTTAATTGCCCCGTTTATGTACCGATGTACCTGCTACTGATGTTGTGACGGGATGCTGAGGGCGTGGCCATTTGACACTCCCTTTTTCCGGCTCCGGCCCCTCATTGGTGCATCGGTCTCGCAGGCGGGGTCTGTGAGCATCTAAATAGTCCAGGTTGCGGCGGGCGCCTTAAGGCCGCCCTAGTGCCGAATGCGCTGCCTGCACGTGTGATATGGCGTGCACAGCGTCTTGGGTATATGTCCTGTACTAAGTGCTGGTGGTTATTTAATAGCTGATGTAGGCTCCTGATGAGCTAATGAAACGCGTCGAGCCTCAGCTAATGTATTACAGTAACCAGGCAGGGACTTTACATTACAATAAGAGCGCTCCTGGCACCGTCATTAAGCTAATAGGTTGTGCAGGGTAGTAGACATATTTGTACAGAGATCCCTTTTTGGGTTCCTCTGTTGCATTTAGTTTGCTGTGGCATTGTATCAGACTGCTTTGCCACTTGCTTGTTACTTACCCTGCAGCCTTAGCTTTTTGTTATGCTTAACCCAGTGTCAGTGTCTTAATGAGAAGCACTGATTTATTCTTTGGGGTTTAGCTACAGTTTGGACCTTCACTGTGCCGATCTATATTGACTTGGTCAGAGCATTTCTTTTTCCACTAACTCATATAACATAGTGGCATGCATACTGACTAACAGGCCAGTGGTAAATAGGTCCTGTTTGTGTTACACTCAATTTTTGATCTCGTCTTTTTAGCGTATATCATAAATAAAGTTTATTTGTTTTCATTTTAGCGCCTGACCTCTGTGAAGTTAGTCCTCATCTATGTTTTTTATTTCTTTCGTGGTTTGTTTTATAGTTGTTATGCAGTTTATTGACTCTTTAGGTCCTCTGAATGTTGTCTACCCAGAATATTATACCATTATGGAAAATCTGTCAGTTGTAATGCTTAAAGAGGACCTGCACCACCCCTGACATGTCTGTTTTAATAGCTTCTTGCATTCCCCATGTAATAACAATTCTGGAGCATCTATTCTTATGTGTCTATGTCATTCCTTTTTTATTTCTACTAGAAGTTATGAACGAATTGCTAGCAGTCTGCAGTAAGGGTACAGAGGGGAGGTAACCAGTTGGGGGTGTGTACCTGCACAGACTGATTTATTCAACCAGTGCTGCCATTTTCAGACTGTGCAGGGACACACTCTGAACTGGTTACCTCCCCTCTGTACCCTTACTGCAGACTGCTAGCAATTCATTCATAACTTCTAGTAGAAATAATAAAGGAATGGCACATCATAGAGTCACAAGAATAGATGTTCCAGAATTGTTATTACCTGGGGAATGCATGAAGCTATTAAAACAGACTTGTCAGGAGTGGTGAAAGGTCCTCTTTAAAAACTAATAAAGACTAATGTGAAAAAAATGCAAAATATTTCTGGATAGGAACTGGTTAAAAGCAGTTTGTCACCAGCGACCTCTATCCTACTGTTTACATAGACACAGTAGCTGTAGTTCACGTGGTAAAAGTGCTGCTTTTCTTTCTTTCTGCACTCCCTGGCCTTGTCAATCAAAACAGCTCTTTAGATCACGCTCTGTCTCTTGTTTGATACTTGCGTAGTCAGTCTGATTCTGATCTCAGCTTGTCTTCTGACCACTCTCTGTCTCCTGTTTGCATAGCCCATCTGGTCCTGACCCATTTTCATACCACTCTGGTATTGTGTTTGTCTGTCTTTGTTAGTTTGTCTCTGCACTTAATTATTGTATGGAATGTCGACCAGTTGTGGTCTAGCTATCTAGGGCTTGTACTGCCAGTAAGTAAGGAAAGCAGGCTGAGTTCTAGCCTTAGGGCTCACTGTCCTTGTCTGTCCCTACCTACAGTTGTAACACTGTCACTGGCTAAAAAAAAGACTTGGTACCTGCACTACTTTGGATGCAATGGCAGCTTTAGCCTCACAGATGGAGGGCATTGCTCAGTTAGTGCAGGATTTAGCTAAGAGGTTCCAACAGCAGGAGTCTTGTCAGACCAGTCCCCCTGCTTCCGCAATCCCTTCACCAATGGAACCTAAGATTAAGCTCCCTGACTGCTTCTCTGGTGACTGTAAGGGTTTTGCTAATTTTAAGGAACTGGTACAGAGCATCTGAGATTGGTATCATCAAGTCTCTGTTGCAAGGTGACCCCTAGGAATTTGCACTTCTGCCTAATACCCCTAAGCTGTATTCTTTAGACTGCTTTTTCTCTGCCCTCGACCTTATGTATGATGAGCGTAACAGGGCGCCTATACTGAAAGTGAGCTCCTCTCTTTGCATCAAGGCAGGTGGCCTGTTGAGGAGTATTGCTCCAAGTTTCATAGGTGGTGTACTGTGTCTGACTGGATTGATCTGGCCCTTAGTTCACAGCTCAGACTGGGCCTCTCAACACTCTGAAGTCCATCTCTGCACTTAAATAGAGACCGTTGAACAGTTGCAGTCTGTAATCTTGGGCTTGTACTGCAAGTAGGGAGGGCTCAATGTCCTTGTATGTCCATACTTACAGTTGTAACATATGGCTTAAAAGTGATCTACTGGCAAAACCTGACCAAATTCTCACTTTACTTCTGAAAGTGGTATGGGAAGGCGAAGCTCACCAAGATTTTGCAGAAAATGTTGCATGCAACATCACTTGCAACATTTTTAAGCCACAAAACAGGCATAGCAAGATTTGATAAATGTCTCCCATAGATGCTATAAATGGCATCAGATTTTCCACAAGCAAATCCATGGTGGTAAGTTACAGAGAATCCGTAGCATTTGGAAGTACCCTTTTTGTAGCTAAAACACAATATAGAGCTTCAGGAAAAATAACTTGATAACACAAGAGGGAGTGTTGTGAAATTATATTTGACTTGCATCTATAGATCCATTTCAAAGATAATATTATGGCAGAAAAAAGTCTACTAAAGAACACTCCAAGTAAGGCCACATGCACACGACCACATTTTGCATCCATGTCCAATCCACATTCTTTTGCCTTCTGCAAACGGACCTATTCATTTCTATCGGTCCGCAATAAGAAAAAAGGACGGATGTCACCTGTGTGCTGTTGGAATCCATTCTGCAAATTATATAACCTGTCCTATTCTTATCCATAGTGTGGAAAAGAATATTTATTTCTAGTAATGGGGGTGAGCAAAATGTGCATTGCACATGGAAGGTGTCCATATTTTGTGGATCAATGGTTTGCCGACTGCAATATAGACATGGTCGTGTGCATGAAGCCTAGTGGAGGGCTTGACTCAAGGATTCAAGGAACACTGCGGTGGTGTGACCAAAAGCCCCAAGTCTGCACAGTTTAACAATGAAATAAGTGTTAAATGGCTGCTGACTCCTAATGGCCAGGCGGTTTGCTATTGCACATTACCCTACTGTAAATAGAAAACTCATATACTGCTATTTTTTGATGGTCATTATTCAAAAAAACGGCCATCTGCATAGACCCATAGACTGCAATGAATTTGAAAACGGCCATTTTTAACTGTTGTATGAATGTACCCTAATACATACAGTACAGACCAAAAGTTTGGACACACCTTCTCATTCAAAGAGTTTTCTGTATCTTCATGACTATGAAAATTGTAGATTCACACTGAAGGCATCAAAACTATTCATTAACACATGTGGAATTGTATACTTAACAAAAAAGTGTGAAACAACTGAAAATATGTCTTATATTCTAGGTTCTTCAAAGTAGCCACCTTTTGCTTTGATTACTGCTTTGCACACTCTTGGCATTCTCTTGATGAGCTTAAAGAGGTAGTCACCTGAAATGGTATTCCAACAGTCTTGAAGGAGTTCCCAGAGATGCTTAGCACTTGTTGGCCCTTTTGCCTTCACTCTGCGGTCCAGCTCACCCCAAACCATCTTGATTGGGTTCAGGTCTGGTGACTGTGGAGGCCAGGTCATCTGGCGTAGCACCCCATCACTCTCCTCCTTGGTCAAATAGCCCTTACACAGCCTGGAGGTGTGTTTGGGGTTATTGTCCTGTTGATAAATAAATGATGGTCCAACTAAACGCAAACCGGATGGAATAGCATGCCGCTGCAAGATGCTGTGGTAGCCATGCTGGTTCAGTATGCCTTCAATTTTGAATAAATCCCCAACAGTGTCACCAGCAAAGCACCCCCACACCATCACACCTCCTCCTCCATGCTTCACGGTGGGAACCAGGCATGTAGAGTCCATCCGTTCACCTTTTCTGCGTCGCACAAAGACACGGTGGTTGGAACCAAAGATCTCAAGTTTGGACTCATCAGACCAAAGCACAGATTTCCACTGGTCTAATGTTCATTCCTTGTGTTCTTTAGCCCAAACAAGTCTCTTCTGCTTGTTTCCTGTCCTTAGCAGTGGTTTCCTAGCAGCTATTTTACCATGAAGGCCTGCTGCACACAGTCTACTCTTAACAGTTGTTGTAGAAAATGAGTCTGCTGCTAGAACTCTGTGTGGCATTAACCTGGTCTCTAATCTGAGCTGCTGTTAACCTGCGATTTCTGAGGCTGGTGACTCAGATGAACTTATCCTCCGCAGCAGAGATGACTCTTGGTCTTCCTTTCCTGGGGCGGTCCTCATCTGAGCCAGTTTCTTTGTAGCGCTTGATGGTTTTTGCGACTGCACTTGGGGACACTTTCAAAGTTTTCCCAATTTTTCGGACTGACTGACCTTCATTTCTTAAAGTAATGATGGCCACTCGTTTTTCTTTACTTAGCTGCTTTTTTCTTGCCATAATACAAATTCTAACAGTCTATTCAGTAGGACTATCAGCTGTGTATCCACCTGACTTTTGCCCAACACAACTCATGGTCCCAACCCCATTTATTAGGCAAGAAATCCCACTTATTAAACCTGACAGGGCACACCTGTGAAGTGAAAACCATTTCAGTTGACTACCTCTTGAAGCTCATCAAGAGAATGCCAAGAGTGTGCAAAGCAGTAATCAAAGCAAAGGTGGCTACTTTGAAGAACCTAGAATATAAGACATATTTACAGTTGTTTCACACTTTTTTGTTAAGTATATAATTCCACATGTGTTAATTCATAGTTTTGATACCTTCAATTGTGAATCTACAATTTTCATAGTCATGAAAATACAGAAAACTCTTTGAATGAGAAGGCGTGTCCAAACTTTTGGTCTGTACTGTAAGTACAAGTATGTATACATTTTGTCTGGAGTGTTCCTTTAAACTTTTGTCAGGAGATCCAGTCACTGTAAAAATAAACTTGGTTGCAAAGATGCACAGATTAATCAAGATAATTTAATTTGTTTTTCTATCTTAATTTAGTTAGATTTTATGCCATTGATTTTTTTCATGAAGAAATAAAACCACACACTCGCAAAATTGTATGCCAAAATAAAGAGATGCTTTACTTGACGTTTCGGTCAAAATACGACCTTTCTCAAGCTCCCCACACCAATGTCCTCCACGTGGGACGCCGTCTCCAGTTACAACCGCGCTCTCCAGCCAGCCTTCAGTGATTCTTTGAGAAAGGTCGTATTTTGACCGAAACGTCAAGTAAAGCAATCACAAGCCTGAGCATAATCCTGATACTATATACGGAGATTTGACTGGAGTGTTAATTTCACTGGCTACACCCATTTTGTTTCATTTTTACATTTTTCCTTTTTTTGCACTTATTGGATGTGTTGGTGACACGAAGCAAAACATTAAAAAACGCTTTATTTTGGCATACAATTTTTTGAATGCGTGGTTTTATTGCTTCATTTTAATTTGGGGATAATCTCCCTACACCACAGCATCCGTCATAGAAGTGGAGTGCATGTCCTATCTATTTCATTGATATTGATTTTTTTCATTTCAGACGCATCAATAAAATAATTACCGGTAATAACTCCCAATGCTGATTTTTGCATAGCATGTCAGGCAGGCATTGATGCATTTAAAATGTGATTGCTGACTATTAGCATTTATCATTACAAGTGGCCTCCTATTTAGGTTTTAATAAGCACAAGGAAGTTGTCAGCTGTGAAGCATGGATGGTGTGCTTGTTAACAGACCCTTGACATGTTTAGTCTGGCATCATTCTGCCCTCTGCCAGAAGGAAAATTGCATCATACATAATGTTTTGCAATATCAATGATAGCTATTCCAAACGTTATGCCAAGTAATAAACCTTAAATCTTAAGATCGGCGTTTGAGGCAGCGGTCTTAATAACCCCGTGTGCTGGCGGTGGATCCACCAAAGTTATGAAGAGGTGTCAGCCTTTACATAACTTTAGCGCATCCACCGCCAGTCTAAATGTAAGCCAGATTCCTGTCATTGAAGTGTGCAAAGATCATATCTATCATAAGCATATACACAGAGAGGAGCTTGTGCTCTTAAAATCATTGAAACAGAGGTCATGCAATATTTGGTTGTCATCCACAAATGCATTAAAAATGTATACTGTACACAGCAAACAGTTACCATGTTACCAAAATCTGAATTTTCTGAGAGCACACAGCATACTGTGTATAAAAATATAATCTAATTATTAATTCACACAACCACCTTCATGCAACTATGGTCTCCTGGTGCACTGAATGGCATCTGCCCTGCAACCTGTTTTTATGTAAGTGTTTAATAAAACTTTAAGAAGCAAGAAGACTCTGGTGAGTGCCGCATCAATTCTCTTTCTACACATGCTTTTTGCAAGTTCTTTGCTATTTACTTTTTGCTGAGCACCACAGAGGAAGCTGACTCCAGTTCTGTGAGGGAACCCATGTTCACATGGACATTAGTCTTTTTGTGTAGTGCCATCCCCCCACAACCTTTCTGCTGACTATTTGTGCTTTACTATGCAGCAAACTGTGTTTATATAAAAAATTGGAAATTCAAATTTGTGACTAGCATAGTCCTTTATACATATCTCACGTCTAATCTCAATGCTGCTTGTGTAAAAGAAATGTAAAAAGCACAGCAATGCACCAACCAACCTTTGTATGCACATTTTGGAAATCACAGTTTATAGTACATTATTTTCCATCCCCCTATACAAACTGTAATCCTAATTACAAATGAAACATTTCTAACCCTTACAGATGGATAAGTAGGGTAAGGCTACTTTCACACTAGCGTTTTTAAATTCCGGTATTGAGTTCCGTCATAGGGGCTCAATACCGGAAAAAAACGCTTCAGTTTTGTCCCCATTCATTGTCAATGGGGACAAAACTGAACTGAAGACAACAGAATGCTCCTGAAAGCATTCCGTTCCGTCTTCAGACCGGAGAACAAACCGGTTTTCTCTCCGGTCCAGGCATCCGCACCAAGACGGATCAGGAATGACCCCCAATGTAAGTCAATGGGGACGGATCCGTTTGGTGCTGCTGCCACCCTCATGGGGCACTACTTGAATCTTGGTGCACTGCACAGTTATGTCTACGGTGATAAATTAGATGGTAACATTGACATGTAATACTGACGCACAGTAACTCTACAGCTAACAGAAGGGATTAGCTATGAAACCTGGTGCACTGCACACTGAAGTATATGGCCATACACTCTCCCTGCAATCTACCTGCACTCTACCTGTAGTTTAAGTTCCAAGCCTTCACACTGAGATTGGGCCACCATTGGGAAGAATATGATTAGGCAGATTGGGCTGGGTATGTGAGATGGGGAAACAGCTCTCATTGTCTGAACACTCTTTGTGTAAATTAAATTAAATTATTTGGACTGACATTCTGCTGTTTGGCAACAAGATGGCTCTGTTTCCTAACAAAAAAAAAAAAGAGACTGCATATTTCCATATTCACATATTCATGAGAGGTGGAGTTACAGAGACTGGAAAGGAAGTGAAGGATCCTCCATCTTAGAGGGAAGCTAAGAGAGATGCTGAGGAGAGAATCCATCAACATCCAGGTGTGGGGGCACCCTTCTGTGACCAGAGCTGCAGCCAAGTGAAGCTGATCATGTCTAAGACCCTGATCCTGTCCAAAAGAAAGAAGGTTGCTGCTAGGAACGCTGATGAGAGCTGAGGAGTAAAGCAACATACAGCATGGTACTGCACGCTGTTGGAGAGTCATTTGTTCTGTTCAGAGTCACCAGCGGAGGCAGAGCAGACCCGGGTTGATAAAACTGTGCATGCACCTCATTACAGTGTTGGCTCCTAGGATCCTAGAGACTGAGACCAGGCATGTAGTTAGTAAGTTAGGGTTTCTTTTTGTGTCAGGCCCCAAGGATTGTTGACTATTCATCACAAGGACTTCTCAATTAACGTTTTAGTTCACACCAGAAAGCAGATAAACTTCACTATAAAGTCAAGGCTGGCGTTTACCCAGAAGAAACACTAAGGCACGTGCCACATAATGAGGTATTGGGGGGGGGAATACTGTAGAGCATGATAAGATTGTAAGCTGTTGTGCTGCACCACAGGCTAGCCGGCACCATGCACCCAAAGCAGTTGTTTTCTTAGGGTAATAACAGGTAAGGCATGGCTCTTTTAATTGAGACAGCCAGTAGGCAAATTACCGCATTTACCTTAAGCATCTACCGGAGGGCGCCGTGCTGTGCAGCACAAGGGTCTTAGCCATCTGGCTGGGTGTATATAAATTTTAATTGTGTGTTACCAGCATATGTAGTTGTGCTCATTACCATGTTTAAGTAAAATACTGTTTTGGCTAAGCTGGTATTGGAGTTGCTTTCCTCGTTTGTGACTTTGCTGTTTCCTGGGTAGCCCACCCCTGTACACGGCTTACAGGTATACCAGATTTATAGATATTCATGACAAATTAGTTTGATTCGTTTGCCAAATCAAATTTTTCAAAACTTTGCTCATCTTCACTAAATAATCTTTTCAAAGTGTTGCTTTTATATACTGAGCAACATCTTTTATACTTTGTGGAAATAGTGAAGATGATGAAAGACAAAAGTAGAGATCCTGGGCACCCAAAAAGCTCCCAGACCGCAAAGAGAACTTGACAAATTCTTACATGACCTCCCTTGGTATCTAAAATTTTCTCATCCCCTAATCCTGACTCCATCATAGAAGAGGACTTAGGGGCACATTTATTAAGACCAGCGTTTTAGAGTCTTAATAAACCCCTAAGCTGGCAGTGCATCCTCTTATAGTTCTAAATTACAGTCTTACAGTTAGACGTAAAAAATGAGACAGGCCTGCCAGCCCTTGCCCCTCATGCCGACTTTTTTAGTCCTGGCGTGAGCGGGGAGAAGTCGTAGATTGTGGGGGCGGAGGTGGCCGGGGTGGGGGGTCAGGGCACAGCCGGACTGAAAGCCCAAGGCCACAGTGGTGAGCAGGGGAATGGGGACTGGCAGCCGCCGTTGCTGATACGATAATACAAAATTACCAACCCATATGATGGATGAATCTGTAGAGGAATGCACCCACCCCGATGTGCGTTTTGGCAGCTTCCTCATCTGAGGATGGCACTGCTGTGTGTGAAAACCTTTTTATATAGACTCCAATCACCAATTCTGGTAAAAACGTACATGGTGTAATACTCGTTAATTTATGTGGCACATGCGCTCGTACCTAAAAAGGAGGACCCCATCCTCGGCACCAAGAGGGCATGCAGAAGGCTAACAGGCATGCACCACAAGAACCAAAGTTGCATGCTCACCACTTCAGCACAGGGGAGGGGGGAAAACAGAGTGCAGTGCATGCGCACACCGTGAGAGGCACTAATGCGCCATATTGGAAAAGGGCAGAAAAACCCAGGAAAAGAGGCAGAGCCAGAAGAACACTTGGATAGAAGACTATTCAATGTGGATGACAACAGTGAATGAAATGAAAGCACATTGGTGGGAATAAAATGTAATTATGAACATATTGTATTAGAATAAAATTTGAAGAAAATGTTATGAACACAATAGGGAAGATTTATCAAAACTGGTGTAAAGTAGAACTGGCCTAGTTGCCCATAGCAACCAATCAGATTCAATTTGATTGGGGGTCTGATTGGTGGTCTGACCAGAGGTCTGATGAAAAATATTTTTGTTCTTATTGTCCTCCTCTAAAACCTAGGTGCGTCTTATAGGCCAGCGCGTCGTATAGGGTGAAAAAATATGGTAAAGAATGAAAAATGTATAAAAATGAAATGTAAATGGTAAAAAAGATATATATATGACTTCCAAATGCATGCGTTCATGCTGTGCACCATACCAAGAATCAAATGACAAGCCATTTATCCCAGTTGTCTTTAGCAATGAAAATCTAGAAGAAAAAAATGAAATATTAAAGTCAAAATAATAAAAAACACACAACAAAAGACATGGCATGTACATATAGAGCAGTTAGAGAAATTGTGAAAATCAAAATGTCTCATACAAACATGCAGATTTGATCCTCCATATCCACTTACAGT
Organism: Rhinella marina; assembly: GCA_900303285.1. Classification (NCBI taxonomy): domain Eukaryota; kingdom Metazoa; phylum Chordata; class Amphibia; order Anura; family Bufonidae; genus Rhinella; species Rhinella marina. The sequence goes on from ONZH01013681.1 coordinate 47,696, forward strand.
CAAGTTGCGAAAGTTTCTTCAGAAGATTACCATCACACATAGGCAAGAAAGAAATATCTTGTATGTATGACATGTTAAGAGGGGGTAAACGAATCACCTTCCTTAGTCAAGGAAAGTGGGAAGAGGACCTGAATGCGTCAGGCAAAATCCAGTGGAATAGGGTTTATAAAAATGTACAAAAAGCCTCAAAGTCGGCAAACCATAGGTTAATACAATTTAATATAATCCATAGACTGTACTATACTCCCGCTTTTTTGAACAAGATAAGGAAGGATGGAAATTATAGTTGTAAAAAATGCGGGGAAATTGAGGCAGGTTGGCTCCACATGATGTGGTCATGTGGAGTTGTATTAGAATTCTGGAGGAATGTCTGGAATTATATATCATGCATGTGCGGTATATCGCCCCCTTTTGCCCCAACGATGGCAATTTTGGGAGATGATTCGGGAGTAAGAGTAGATAAAGTTAACAGGGGGATAATAATTAGAGCTATATTTATAGCTAAACTTCTGATTGTTAGACACTGGATTTCGCCTGACCCACCGGGATTTATGGAATGGGAAAAATTGTATCTTTTTTATGAAAAAATGAATAAGAAAGGTTTGTTTGTTTTTTGTTTTTTTTTTTGTTATTCTTTTCTCTCTCTATTTCAGCAGCTAGGGGTGGGAGGGGGAATTAGAATTTATATATGTTAAGGTATTTATATGATGTGTAATGAATTTTTTGACAGAAAAAAAAAAAAAAAAAGATTACCATCACACAGTCCAAGGTCGAATAATTTCAAGTCACATTCAGGAAGCTCCTTAAAGTGCTTTGGAATAGTTTTAAGTTTGTTTCAGCCAGTTTCCTCTCTGACACTGTTGATATCCCTAACACGTTGCCTTACTTGAATACATAATTCATGGGTGGTCATCCCCACATATATTTTAGGACAGGGACAGGTTGCATTATAAATGACCCCTTTAGTGGTACCAGTAATGGACCATAAAATTGGATATGTCAGGGAGCCAGATGAATCACAGAAATCAATAGCTCTGTCAAGGGCTGCATCCCCATTTGGGACCATTGTACCAAAAACTCCCCCAGGTCTTACAGGTGTTAAATAGCTTTGCACAAGGGAGTCCTTTAAATTTTGTGCTCGTCTGAATGATGTGGCAGAATATGTCTGCAAGATCTGTGCCAGGATAGGATCTGATCATAACATAGTAACATAGTAACATAGTTTATAAGGCCGAAAAAAAGACATCTGTCCATCCAGTTCGACCTGTTTTCCTACAAGTTGATCCAGAGGAAGGCAAAAAAACCCTGTGCGGTAGAAGCCAATTTTCCTCACTTTAGGGGAAAAAATTCCTTCCGGACTCCAATCAGGCAATCAGAATTACTCCCTGGATCAACGACCCCTCTCTAGTAACTATAACCTGTAATATTATTACCCTCCAGAAATACATCCAGGCCCCTCTTGAACCCTTTTAGTGAACTTACCATCACCACCTCCTCAGGCAGAGAGTTCCATAGTCTCACTGCTCTTACCTTAAAGAATTCTCTTCTATTTTTTTGAACAAACCTTCTATTCTCCAGGCGCAGAGGATGTCCCCTCGTCATGGTCACTGTCCTTGGGATAAAGAGATCATGGGAGAGATCTCTGTACTGACCCCTGATATATTTATACATAAAGTAGGCCAAAATATGCTTAATGCCCCTTTCAAATCTCTCCATCTTGAATTGAAAGTATTCCCAAATCTTACCAAATTGTAATTTTTCTTCTTTTTCATAGACAAAAAATTCAGATGTTCTCATGCTACTAACAGAGGTAAAAGCTTTTTTTATAAACCTCTTGATACAACCACGAGTCACAAATCTGTGGCTCAATTTTTCAGAATGTCTCAAGAAATCTTCCTGGGCTGAACAGATCTTTGTAAAAACTGGACAATCAGGACGGCTTGAATGGTCTATATGGGGTGAGCTGAAATTGCATACAGTGTGACCTTATGATGATGATCCATATGGATGAATCCATCAGATTCAAGTTTGATGGTGATATTTAAAAAAATCTTGCTTCCATTCACACGTCAATGATGTTCTGACCATACCACAGGTTCCACAGAAGTTCCCTGCCACATCATGAATATGTCATCAATGAACTGTGCTCAAAATAAGACATTGTCAAGATGAGACAGGAAAAGGTCCCTCTCTAACAGCTCCAGAAATAAATTTGCATACAAGGACACACAAGCTGTTCCCATGGCAGTGCCCTGTAGCTGAAGACAAAAGGTGAAAAAGTTGTGTGTTATTGCAAATGCCAAAAGTTGTAACAAAAACTATGAAAAGTCATCATCAATATTACTCATCCATAGAAAGTATGATAAAGGTGATAGATCATCCTGATGTTTAATATTTGTATAAAGGGATATAATATCACATGTCAACAAAATTGGAACCTGATTCAGTTGAATACCATCTAGCTTCAAAAGGAGATATGCTGAGCCCCATAAATACGACGGTAAACATTCCACTAAAGGTTTCAATAATGATCTATATACTTACTGATGTTTTCTGTTAGTACGCCTCTCCCTGAAATTATGGGTCTTCCTGGTGATCTTGTGATTTTTTTGGGGGGAAGTAAGTATAAGATAGTTACCGTTGGTTCACATACAAATAGGAATTCCAAAATTGGCTTGGAGATGAAAACGGATGATAAAATGGGTTGAATGTCAATGTCTTGTAACACTTCACATCTCTCAGCTGCCTATTCGCTTCTGCAATACACGTTTCTTGGCCATATAACAATATTACTGCCCTTGTTGCCTTTTTTATAAACCACAACCCATGATGATCTTATCTTATTCAAACTCTATCTCTCTTCCTTTGAGAGATTATATTCCAGTATATGAGTAGGGATTTCCCGCCATTCTTCAGAAACAAGCTTTACAAACATATTCACTGCCAGACGTATATTTAAAGGGCTTCTGTCGGCAGAAACATGAGCATTAACCTGGTTGACATTAGTGATGTGCTAATATCAGATGAACATAACTATCTTAGTTCCATCTCACTACATGCCGCTGTTATCAAGTTTTATTATACGCATCTAGCAGTGGGGGGGGGTGCAAAAATGCCCCCATTATGTGTGCCAGTATAAAATACCCCTATATAGTGCCCCCAGTAAGTTCCCTCATAATATGCCAGTATAAAATACTCCTTCTTAGTGCTCCCAGTAGATACCCCTATAGTGCTCCTCTACTCCCCCCATAATGCGCTCAACTGTGTTGCGCCAAATAAAAAAAAACACTAATACTTGGCAGAAATGCGATGCTGGCCTCTTCTGGCCTGTGTCCCAAACTGTACACTGCCAGGCTCATTGCGCTGCCTGCGTAGGCTGCAGGACTAGTGCCTGAAGCTATCAGGAATGGGGATGGGAAATGCCTCTCCCCTGCCCCACTGCAGCATCCAACTATATTGCTATCCTGAGGATGGCGATACAGATGTAGAGAGATGAGCGCTTCCACCATGGAAACACTCATTTCTCACTGCCCTTCCACAGCCCTGCTGCCCCCACTTATTACCAGGGCAGCGCTGTCCCCACACCTTGGCAAAGTGGCAGTGAAGTCCTGCCCCCCCTCCCCCACAGGAGCATGGGTATGCTGGGTGCTGATGCCGGCCCTGAACAAACTTTACTGCTGAAAAGCGATCAAATACAGAAGGAACAAATGTTATTCCTCTTCCCAATAACTTAAAATCAATGTCTGAAAAATTGTGGGATGAAAGGTTGATTACCTTCAGCTCCTGATCGCTTGACCCCCTAATCTCCAAGTGATGCATCTGTTTATTGGAAGAATGGTACATTTTCATATTTCTCTTTTGTTGTTCATGTTTTTTCTAACCTCCTTGACTTCTCAGGTCCTATTGGAGGTTTTCTGATTCCATTTATCAAGTTTTTTCATCATCGTAAGTCATTTAAATCATGGACATATGATAATGTAGAAATAAGTGGTGGCACTCACCAACTCTTTCTGCAGCTTTTATTTTTTCTTGAATCACATGGTTGCTGGTGCGGATGCAACTTCAGGCAACGGCCATTTTGCGCGTACTGTGCTTCGTCAGGTCTCCCACTTGATGAAGGGCTGACGAAGCGCAGTGAGCACAAAACAGCATCTTGTGGGGCAAAAAAATATGCTAAATCAACAACAAGCAATTCAGAAAGCACTTTAAAGTCATATTTAGTGACCATAATAGTATATACATATAACTATATGTAATGAATGCAACCTGATTTAAATATACATAGGGCAACATCAACTGATCAATAAATCCAACCAAAAAACAAAGTGGAAGCATTCCTCTTCAGATTTGTTCATCATATGGATTGGTAATTTTGTATTATCGTATCTTACCATCTTTTATTTTAGTTTTACTTTATTTGTGAATTATTACTTTATTGTGAATATTATCTATGTGCACTTTGCACTTTAATTTCATGAATTCTTGTCCATATGTATCCTTTACAGCAATAATGTATCTGCCTATATGTATTTCTGACAATAATCATGTATGTGCTTCATAATTCCTGGGGAATGTGATCCTCTTCTTGTAGTGTGACCCATTTTTACTTAAAAAAAAATTTCAATAAAGTAAAAAACTGTTATATATGCTTTGGGAGTCCGCACTTTGTTTTTTGGTTGTACTTGATTGATCAGTTTCTGCTGCCCTATGTATACTTAAATCAGGTTGCACCCGTTACATATACACATATGTAATATTAGGCCACCTGCGCATGTTGCAGAATACATGCTGTATTTCCACTGTGGATATTGGTGCAGAAACGCACATAAATCCACACAGAAATTTGTGTGAATCTTGTGTGTTCACCTGCAACCGTGTGCAAGTGCCCTTATGGTCACTGTAATTTCAGTGCATTCTGAACTGCTTGTTGTTGGCTTAATACAACCTATCTTTGTATCATATGGGCGTTGGCCAGATGCCACTTTGGGAACTGGACAGTGAGGAGCTTGCTCATTTTTCATGGCTTTGGTGACCTACTTTACTCTGTATGTTATGTTATGTCTGTATGTTATCTATTATATATATCTTTTATCATAGCTTAGTAAACTTTTATGCACCTAAGCCATGTTAAGCCAATTTATTCCTCGATCTCTGAATTCACAGTAATAGAGCAGTGTACATCATGCTGGCAAAATTACATGTCATCTTTATATAAATTAAAAGATGAATATAAATTACATTTTACCACTTTTACACAAAGCATTTTTGAAAAAATATTTTTTTTACATTTTTCTGGCAATGGTCTTGTGTGAAGGCTCATTTTTTGCAGGACAAGGTGACTGTTTCATTGGTATCATTTTGTGGTACATAGTACATGACACTTTTTTGTGCAGAGAGGAGACTAAAAAAATGGCTGTTCAAGCCCAGTTTTTTTTGTTTTTTTTACCGCATTCACCTGATGTGGTGATATTTTAAGTTTTACACAATAAGAGCATTTTTGAAAAGAAAAAACCTTGTTATTTTCTGACAGCCATATTTTATTGGCGATGGTCTTGTGTAATGAGGTGATGTTTTTTTTGGGATAATTTTGGGATACATAATACTTTTTGTTCTCTCGATATTACTCTTTTTGTGAGCCAATATTGCGCCCTGCCCAACGTGTGGCAATGCACCTTTTTACAAATAATGTTGTAGACGTAGCCTGCCCATTAACAAAATAAATAAATACTCATCTCTCTTCTTCACTCCATCACCGATAGTGGCCTCAGTTTGGGCATCTCGGTGAGGCGGTCACAATTACATCACTGTGCCCTCCTGCACTGTGTCATCACATCAGCGCGCAAAAGCCGGCACAGGAGGGCACAATGATGTAATCGCGATCTCCTGTGCTGCACTAGAGCCTCATAGGCTTCAGGTCACTAGCCTGAAGCCTATGAGGCAGAACGGAGGGGACAGGAGCCATAGGTTCCCGTGGCCCTCATTGAAATACCTGTTGCCTGGCGCCACCTGCAATTTTGCGCCTGAGGCAACCGCATCACCATCCCCCAAGAATTTGCAAAACGAACAGTACTCCTAGTATGGAATGGGTGGGTGTTCGTCTACTTGGATATAGGTGTAATCTCCCAAAACAAACTGGATAGTCCAAACAAAATAAATGGATGGAGACAGCATGTCCGTCTGTGTTGGTTTTTATTCCAGATGCAATGTATCGGCTAAAAAGCTTGATAAAGGCTTTTTAGCCAAAAAGTGATGTGCTGTCTTCGTTCATTCATTTTGTTTGTGCTCGTAATGAAGAGGACCTTCTGAGCATGAGCTTTAAGCCCTTCTTGACATTTGCTGTACATGTACGGTGGATGTCAGATCTTTTAAGATAGCGCCTGCTCTGGAGAGGAGTGAGCAACATAGCTAATAGGTGACTGCTGTTTCACACAGAAGACACCCCTGGCTAATGTCCGCAGTCAGTAGTAATGCCTACCCTGGTCAGAGATCGAGGAAGGCATTCCATGTCAGTAATGAACCAGAGCCTGTACTAGGCCTCTAGGCTCATTACTTGTACATTACAATTCAGGCCAACGGGTGACAGTAATGAACTGTAATATAATGATCTATGTATAGGATAATGGAGAAAATTCCATTACACGCTAAAAATTGAAAAAAAAAAAAGAGAACTTATCCAATAGAGTGACTGGTGTAACAGTAAAAATGGACTATTAGCCGTTTTTTCATTACTTTACCTCCCAAAAATTTTAATAAAAAGTGATCAAACAGTCATACCCACCTCAAAATGGAATTATCAAAAACTACAGATCGTCCTGCATGAAATAAGCCCTTACACATCTCCGTAGACACAACTATAGAAACGTTATTTTTCAAAACGTTTTCATTCTTTTCAGTATTAAAGAGGCTCTGTCACTAGGTTGTAACCTATGTATTTAAATACATAGGTTACAAGTCCTAGTGACAACTTTTAAAATCGTACCTTTCATGCAGAGTTCTGTGCAGCGGTCGCGTAGAAATCTAAACTTTAAAACATATGCAAATGAGTCATCGGAGCACCGGGGGGCGGCCTCTTTCCTCTGGAGCACCGCTCCTTTACCGCCCCCCCGGGCCCGAGGCACGTCCCCTGTCTCTAATCACGCCCCCTCCTGTATTTGATAGACAGCGCTAGACTGGTAAGTCTAGCGCTGAACTCTAGCGCATGCGCCCTAAAATTTTCCCGGCGCATGCGCAGTATCGCTTGCAGTGTCTACACTGCAAGCGCTGTCTTCTCTTCTGCGCATGCGCCGTCACTTCGCTAGTCCCGGGAGTGACGGCGCGTGTGCAGAAGAGAAGACAGAGCTTGCAGTGTAGACACTGTAAGCGCTACTGCGCATGCGCCGGGAAAATTTTAGGACGCATGCGCGAGAGTTCAGCTCTAGACTTACCAGGGGGACTTGGAGACAGGGGACTTGCCTCGAGCCCGGGGGGGGGGGGGGGCGGTGAAGGAGCGGTGCTCCAGAGGAAAGAGGCCGCTCCGATGGCTCATTTGCATATGTTTTAAAGTTTAGATTTCTACGCGACCGCTGCGCAGAACTCTGCATGAAAGGTATGATTTTAAAAGTTGTCACTAGGACTTGTAACCTATGTATTTAAATACATAGGTTACAACCTAATGACAGAGCCTCTTTAACACAAGAAAAGCTATACAAGTGTAGTATCGTCGTAATCGTACTAACCTGGAGAATGAGGTGCACAAGTCAGCTTTACTGCATATTGAATGCTGTAATAACAAAACCCATAAAAACTGTGGCAGAATTGTGTTTTTTTTTCCAATTCCACCCCATTTGCTGATCAGCAGGGGTGATGGGAGTCAGACCCTATTGATCACATAGTGATGGCCTAGGATGACGATAAGCCATCAGTATTAAACACACAGACAACCTTTTTAATGACCAGCCTGTAATTCTACATTTCTAACAGCCAATTTGCTAAAAACAGTACACTTGACACCCTAGTAGAAATTCTAAAGTTTTGATGTGTTGCTTTCTTTTTAATAATATCTCAAGTTCTGCAGTTAGAGGCGGCAGAACATAACTTAGAAGTATAGTAAAATTGCCTTCCTGTTTGTCTGGGTAGTTTGTCTTTATTGGATTTCTACAGGAAGAGAATAGGCCTCTGTCAGCTGTAATGGGTTCATTTTACATTTATGAAATGAGTAAGGAAATGAATTTCACAAGTCAGACTCACAAGTCAGACAGATCTGAATTAAGCAAATTGTCCACATTAAATTTATTTTAGTTAAAGAAAATAAAATTAGTTTGAAGAAATCAAGTTTCCTGTGCTTAGAGCTGTCTTGCATATGTATTCAAGATAAGAAAAGCAGACATTGGGCATTCTACATAAACTGCTAGTGGACTAAAGAAATGTGTGTGATCATGAATGGTTAGGCTTCAGAATCCCACAGCAAATCAGCTCTTGTCACCAGTCATACATTTTTCCAGCATTTACTAATATAGTCTTTGTTGAAATTCTGCCCTATTCTCTATATTTCATAAGGTATATAATTCTCTTGTTGGCCAAGTCTTTTTTGCTGTCCACATGACAGTCATGTCTGTAAGATGGCCGCTGATGGAGGGTCATGTGACCAGGCAGCTCACCCAGTCTCCTGTTCTATTTTTTTTTTTCGGGACATGAAATGGATGAGGAAATGAATGGTGTGTCGATTCGTAAAAGATGCAGATCGGATGAGGACCAGAACTATGGTTGTTTGTATGAGGCTTAAGCAGAGGAGTCTGAGTGATGTGTCTGGTCACATGACCCTCCATGAGTGGCCATCTTAAGGACAGGACTTTTATGCATCGAAGATTTTCCCAAAAAGGGGGCATGACTTATGAAGTATTGCAAATGGCACAGAATATCAACTAAGGCCATATTAGTAAAGCCACACTTACATACACATTGGTCAACAGTAGCCAGAAAGTAACCAACCCTTTTAACCATGCAATATATATGGATGGGCCCACACTGCCAGAACAGAGCTCTTTTTGAGTAGGTCTTCACACTGGCTCACATCTGGTGCCATTGCCCGGGTGTGGCACCTCTGTAGCATTTCATTTGCCCTGGCTATATATAAAGGATTAAGAAGGGTCCCTTATGCTTCTTTGTATTTGCTGTTAGTCAAATGAATCAAAGGAAAAGGATATCTAGTGACACCCTGTCAAGACTAAGTTGGGTGTGCACTACCCCAAAACAGGGTACTTGAAAATTATTTCTTGTATAATGTTCTTATGTATTGTATGACCCAGTGTAGCTCTGTATGGACCAGTCAGTGTTAACAATACTGACTATGCCCTTGCAGGAAGCTAGGTGATGGATTTAAGTAGTAGGGTGTTACAGTACTGCAGAGAGAGAAAATTAAATATTAGATGAATCTACATGGCCGAGCATTGGAGTCAGTCAGTAAGATATCACTGTTTAAGGCTGATAATGACTTTGCTACTGTGAGAAGGTCATTGCTAATACACCCTTCCACACTTTCACATGACACTGGCCAGCAGTATATTAATTCTGTACCCCTCAGCCTGGAAATTACAGACAAGTTTTGCAAGAACCTTATTGCCAGCTTTAAATTTATCAGAAAGAGATTTTGGTGAGATAGAGGAAAGGAGTACTATGACCCCCATCCTTCCTGATATCCCTGCAACCCTATTTGGGAAGATTTGCACTGTGAACTGCTTAGAACTGTGTTTGATACCATTGAATGTACTGCAACTCCCATTCTGCACGTTAGTAAAGAGAGACTTGTCTACAACTGGCTTGTTTACTGACTCCAGTACCATTCATTGACCACAGCACTTATACCTCCGCTTTGCACCCATTCAACACTCAAAATACCAAGGGCACTGCAACAAGTAATCAGACTGTGTGCCCTGAGGGAAGAAAGGGTGCACCCTCCTGTCACTGCCAGACACTAGGGTACATCAGTGTGAGGATTACCACTGTTAATAATTGTTTCAGTCTTCACCACTCCAATACTCCAATTGGCTCCTCCAGGACCTGTAGCAGTGGAGACTCTAAAACAATTGGAGCAACTAAGGCTGGGTTCACAAGTTTTTGTCTCATGTTTCTGTCTTAATGCATACAAAAAAACATATATGTTAAATGGATGACTCAGTTGGCACAGTGGCATCCATCACCCTAGAGTTCCATTGTGAAACAAAGTATACTTTGTTATTTTTTCCTGGACTTTGCAGGATGGAAAAGTTAGTGTACTACACTTTTGCATTCTTTTCCCCAAAAAACATTTGTAATGCACTTTTCTCACAAGGCACTCCAAGCGCATTATATGTTGAATGTAAGACAAAAACTTGACCCATCTTTAGGGCTTCTGACAACACCTCTCTGCTTTTTATTCCATCTGCAACCATGGTCCCAATTTAGAAACTAATCTGCTCAAATGGTGGTTGTCTGGGGGCAGTGTCCTATCAAGACTTGTGTTCGGTCTTCTTCCACGTTCACACAATGTGCAGTCATACTGTAATATGACACTAGAGTGGGACCATCTATCTCAGGTAAGTGTTTCTGGTGGGACACTTATTGCAGTGCACCTCAGATACCAAGAAGAAGGGAGGTCCTAATCTCCATGTCTGATGCATGTTCCTTACTATTGCAGGTATAGTGGTTATTGCTGTAGTCATGTTGTTGTTCTATTTTCATATTTTATTGCTCAGTATATGTTCATGCAGTCACTAATGCAAATAATGACTGAGGATTTGATGTAATGTACAACTATTATATAGTATGAAAAGACACTTATTGCAGTGCACCTCAGATACCAAGAAGAAGGGAGGTCCTAATCTCCATGTCTGATGCATGTTCCTTACTATTGCAGATGAATGTTAAATAAAGAATATAAACCCCCCAACCACACCAGTGTCAACTCATTAGGTGTGCAACAAAAATGGCGACAAGGATGGGATTGAGTGACAATTCATAGAAGATACAGAGCAGAATTCACTCAATAAGAGATAGAAAAGAACCTATAAAGTGTAGCCATCTTAGTGATATCCTGTCAGTGTCCCCTCAGTGAGATCCTGCACAGCAGACTGACCATGGATGTGGAGAGCTGCATTAATGACATTAGTGAGTCCTTGCTGCAGTTAACATTTGATGAACTGGGTGCTTTTAGCAAATATCTTAAAGTGCTAGGGGAACAAATCTCCAAAGCCAGAACCCGCAGGCACCTCCTGAATGCTATCAATATGCTGCTTGATGAAGTGGTAGACAGAGGATGAAGATGTTACCTGTCTGTTCCTCCAAAAGTGCAAACAGTTCATTATAGATCTGCATTCAGAGTCAAAGGTGGGGCCACAGGCAAAAGAGACTGAGACCCTGACAGAGCAGACTCAATTGGAAGATTTAAAGGGACAGTACCTCACTTTACAAAAAGCATTCCAAGAATCTAGCAAGCTGTTAGAAAAAGCTCTAGCTTCTAAGACATCAGGTCAAGTAAAGCCAGAGGTGTCAGAAAAAGAGACTAACAGCAGGTCTTCACCACAGAAAATGTTGCCAGAAATGACAATACGGAAAGGCTTTAAAATTAGTGGTCAAATCAGTGAAAGAGGTCAAAAACACAAACTGTCTTACACAAATCTCATGCACCAGATAGATATGGGACTGCAAAGAGGCTACAGTGAATTAGAGGTGATCGAGGCAGTAGTTAAAGCAATAAGCCCTGGCCTAAATATAAGAAATATGCTAGAGATGAAAAGTGACTTAACACTGCCATAGCTGAAGACAATTTTAAAAGGACACTACAAGGAGGAGAGCAACTCTGACTTATACCACCGGTTAATAAATATCTCTCAAGATAGCAAAGAATCTCCTCAAAATTTCCTCTTCGGGGCTATCAAACTAAAGGATAGACTTCTCTTCGCCTCTAGAGAAGTGGGAGCAGAGGAGAAATTTGAAACGGATTTGATTCAAAGGAAATTCCTGAGATCAGTAGGAACAGGACTGCTCAGTGAACACATTAAATTCCAACTGAAACCCTATTTGGATGATCACACTGTCACTGACGACGTATTAATAGAGAAAATGAATGAAGCTACCAGCTTAGAACAAGAGAGGGAACAGAAATTAAAGAAGTGCTCTTCCAGGAAAAGAAGCAAACTTAGCAAAATGTAGGCTGGTACCACACAACAAGGATTGCTTACAAAATTAGAGTCATCTACTGTCACTAACCTTGCTGGCCAGATGTAGTTCCGTTTGGCCAGCTTCCAAGTACTAACAAGTACTGGCATGCGGAGTCTAACTAGCCCCTGGGTTTTCACCAGAGCCCGCCGCAAAGCGGGTTGGATTTGTGTGGCCGGGAACTAGCAGGTCGCTTAGCCATGTAGAAGCAGTGGTTAAGCTGGATAGACTGGATGGTCAGCAGGTTAGCAGAGACGAGGATAAATCAGGACCACAGGAACAGGAACAGACACGAGCACAGAGCTGGAGTACACTGGAAGATCTGATACTCTGGCATCAGACATGCGCACGGAGCTGCTTTAAATAGGCCTCTGATAGGAATCAGGTGCAGGACTGATGACGGTTTCAAAGAAGGTATAGAGGCCACAGTACCTTTTGCCAGTCCCTAGATGGGGCGAGAGTACAGTTTCTGTAGATACTATGCTGGCTGCTGGAATCACCGCAATAGACGCTTGTGGAGAAAGACAGACAGCAAAGGCCGACGGGGTGAGTGTAGTGGCGCTCTGCGCCCAGATGTGACAGTACCCCCTCCTTTTAGGGTGAACTCCGGACACCCCATTTTGAGTGCCTATGGAAACTTTCTGCAGAACCTCTTCATAAGTTGAGAGGCATGAAGGTCCTCCTTCCTTACCCAGGAGCGCTCTTCGGGACCATAACCCTTCCAGTTGACAAGGAAGTAAGGAAGCCCCTTCGCGATCTTAAAATCCACGATTTCATCGACTTCATATTCTTCCTTCTGTTCCACCATGACAGGTTTGGGTGGTGCTTTGTGGGCCAAGAACCTATTGAGGACCACAGGTTTCAGGAGTGAAGCATGGAAGACATTGGAAATGCGCAGAGAAGGAGGTAGAGCCAGCCAATAGGCTGCCAGATTGATGACTTGGGTGATGGTGTAAGGACCGATGAATTGAGGGGCGAACTTCATCCTGGGTACCCAAAGACGGATGAAGCGAGTAGAAAGCCAGACTTTGTCTCCTGGGGCCCATCGGGGAACTGCACGTCTCTTCTTGTCTGCTTGAACCTTGTACCGAGCTGAAGCTTTTATTAGATTAGTCCGTACTTTGGACCAGATAGCAGAAAACTTCTGGACCACAGAATTAGCTGCAGGGACATCGGAGGATGGCAGAGTCTGAAGATGGGGTAAACAGGGGTGTTTACCGAAGTTGATGAAGAACGGAGATTTCTGAGTGGACTCGTGAAATAAATTGTTGTGGGCGAACTCAGCCCAAGGTAGCAGTTCTACCCAGTTGTCTTGAGTAGGAGAAATATACAGTCTGAGAAACTTCTCCAGATCCTGGTTCACCCTCTCAGTTTGCCCATTAGACTGTGGGTGATGGGCGGTGGAAAAGTTCAGCTTGACGTTGATAAGTTTACACAGAGCTCGCCAAAATCGTGACATAAATTGGGTTCCTCTATCAGACACGATTTCAAAAGGACAACCATGCAGACGGAAGATGTCTCGGATAAAGATGGAAGCGAGGACTGCTGCCGACGGTAGACCTTTCAATGGTGTGAACTGAGCCATCTTTGAAAATCGATCGACCATGACCCAGATGGTATAGTACCCCTTAGAAGGTGGCAGGTCTGTGATGAAGTCCATGGAGATATGAGTCCATGGACTCTCTGGAATGGGAAGAGGGTGTAGAAGACCAATGGGACATCCAGGAACCCCTTTGTGCTGGGCGCACACGTGACAGGCCGCCACGAATTCTCGTACATCTTGAGGAAGTGAAGGCCACCAATAGTTTCTAGAAAGTAGATCGTGGGTCTTCTTGAATCCAGCATGTCCCGAGAAAAGGGAGCCATGAGCCCATGCCAATAGTTTAGGGTGAGAGTCCAACGGAACAAACGTCTTCCCCGGAAGAATGGTTTCAGGAGTGGTGGCTGAGAGTAGTATCCGCTTGGGGTCTATTATGTGTTCAGGATCCATATCTGGTTCCTTGTCCACGGCGTCGAATGATCTGGAGAGAGCATCTGCTTTGACGTTCTTGGTGCCAGGACGGTAAGTGATTAATAAATCAAACCAGGAGAAGAAGAGAGCCCACCGAGCTTGACGTGGGTTCAGTCGTCGGGCAGAATGAATGTACAGGAGATTCTTGTGGTCAGTGTATACCGTAATGGGATGCAGGGCTCCTTCTAGAAGATGTCTCCACTCCTCCAGTGCCAATTTGATGGCTAGAAGCTCCTTGTCCCCGATTCCATAATTTTTTTCAGAAGCGGAAAACTTCTTGGAGAAGAATCCACATGGGTGGATCTTCCCATTGGGTAATCGTTGAGAGAGAACCGCCCCTACAGCGAATGAGGAGGCATCCACCTCCAGGAAGAAAGGCAAAGAGGTATTAGGTTGGCTGAGGATTGGGGCCGACAAGAACCTGTCTTTGAGTAGTTGAAAGGCTTGGTTGGCCTCTGGGGACCACTGACGAGGATCGGCTGTTTTATGAGTTAGTGCAGTGATGGGAGCAATAATGGAGGAGAAATCTTTGATGAATCGCAGATAGTAGTTGGCAAAGCCCACAAATCTCTGAATAGCCTTCAGTCCCATCCATCTTCAGCCCAGTACCAGACAAGATGTATCCCAAGAAAGGAACAGATGACTGCTCAAAGAGGCACTTCTCTAGTTTGCAGTAGAGCTGGTGGGCCCTCAGGCGTTCTAAGACTTGACGAACATGGCCATGATGATCTGAGAGGAAGCGAGAGAAGATCAGGATATCGTCCAGGTATATGACCACGAAGGAGTATAGCATGTCCCTGAAGATTTCATTGATAAAGTTCTGGAACACTGCAGGAGCATTGCAGAGGCCAAAGGGCATGATCAGGTACTCATAGTGGCCATCCCGAGTATTGAATGCCGTCTTCCATTCATCCCCGGGCTTAATACGGATCAGATTATAAGCACCACGCAAATCTAACTTAGTAAATACGGTGGCACCCCGAATTCTGTCGAATAACTCGGAAATCAGTGGCAACGGGTACTTGTTCTTAATAGTGATGTCATTCAGACCCCGATAGTCAATGCATGGACGGAGACCCCCGTCCTTCTTGTCCACAAAGAAGAATCCAGCACCTGCTGGGGAGGAAGATGGTCTGATGAACCCGCGAGCAAGATTGTCTTTTATATATTCAGACATAGCCTGCATTTCAGGTAGAGACAAAGGGTAAGTATGGCCCCGAGGGGGAGTTTTGTTGGGCAATAAATCAATAGCACAGTCCCAGGGACGATGAGGTGGGAGTTTCTCTGCTTGTGACTTGCTGAAGACATCAGAATAAGCGGAATACTGTCGGGGAACAATTCCTTCAGAACTGGAACAACAGAGAGGGATGATTCTGTAAGCAGGATGTCTGACAGTCATGACCCCATGACATTAATTCTCCAGATTTCCAATTGAGGTGGGGGGAGTGCTTCTGTAGCCATGGTAACCCCAGAATGAGTGGACTAATGGCTTTGGGAACCACTAAAAGTTCTATTTCCTCTTGGTGCAGAGCTCCCACTCGCATGACAAGGCTTTTGGTGCGGGACAGAACGGACCCATTAGGTACCCGATTACCATCGATGCCCACCAAGGACATGGGACAGGAGAGTGGGACCCATGGAATTCCCCATTTGGATGCAAGGGATAAGGAAATGAAGTTCCCAGCTGCTCCGGAATCCAGGAAAGCAGGTGTAGACAGTATCCCTTTGGGAGTCAGAAGGGACACAGTGATGGAAAACAGAGGATTTTCTTTCTTCTTTGCAGGAGAGAGATACATGGGACCTAGGACAATCTCTCCTGACTTGCCTAGGTTCTGGCGTTTCCCGGCTTATTGGGACAAGTCCCCACTAGATGACCGGGTCCAGCGCAATAGAGACATAAGCGTTTTTTCATATGGTTTTCTCTTTCCTCCCGAGATAGCTTAGTATGCCCGAGTTGCATGGGTTCCTCCTTAGGAACTGCCGGAACCTGGAACTTGGGAGCGAGCCTGGTATTAAACCGTTTTGACCCTCAGCCCTCTGCTGCACGTTCTCTAAACCTAATATCCACCTTATTACATAGAGATATTAGGTCATCCAATGTCGGAGGCAATTCCCGAGAGCATAGTTCATCTTTAATGGGATCGGACTGCCCATCCCAAAATATGGCCACGAGAGCCTCCTCGTTCCACTTTAGCTCCGATGCCAAGGTTCGGAACTGGATTACGTACTGAGCCACGGTTTGGGATTCCTGGCGAAGGCGTAGTAGGGATGTGGCTGCAGATGAGACCCTCCCAGGCTCATCAAAGATTTTCCGGAAGGTCTTCAGGAATGCCGGACAGTTGTAGAGAATTGGAGCATTCTGTTCCCAGAGTGGCAAGGCCCAGGCCAATGCTTGCCAGGAGATGGGGAGAGTAAGCAGGGAGATGATAAAGGCTACCTTTGCTTTTTCGGAAGAAAAGTTCCCAGGAAGAAGCTCAAAATGGATTGAGCACTGATTCAGGAACCCGCAACAATTCTTAGGGTCTCCATCATATTTGGAGGGAAGCGGAACCCAGAGGAGGTGCGGCGTAGCCATCATGGACGAAGGAGGTACTGGAGTAGCAGCCACCGGCGGGGACTGCAACGAGTCAAGGCGTGTGGAGAAAGATTGAAGATACTGGAGAAGCTGCTGTTGGTTTGCCTCCTGCTTGTTGACATGCTCCACTACTTGCTGTAGCAGGTCAGCGGTAGAAGGCGCACCGGCGGCTTCCATTTTTTGTAGGCCAGAGTATGCTGTCACTAACCTTGCTGGCCAGATGTAGTTCCGTTTGGCCAGCTTCAAAGTACTAACAAGTACTGGCATGCGGAGTCTAACTAGCCTCCGGGTTTTCACCAAAGCCCGCCGCAAAGCGGGTTGGATTTGTGTGGCAGGGAACTAGCAGGTCGCTTAACCGTGTAGAAGCAGTGGTTAAGCTGGATAGACTGGATGGTCAGCAGGTTAGCAGAGACGAGGATAAATCAGGACCATAGGAACAGGAACAGACACGAGCATAGAGCTGGAGTACGCTGGAAGACCTGATACTCTGGCATCAGACATGCGCACAGAGCTGCTTTAAATAGGCCTCTGATAGGAATCAGGTACAGGACTGATGATGGTTTCATAGAAGGTATAGAGGCCGCAGTACCTGTTGCCAGTCCCTAGATGGGGTGAGAGTACAGTTTCTGTAGATACTATGCTGGCTGCTGGAATCACCACAATAGACGCTTGTGGAGAAAGACAGACAGCAAAGGCCGACGGGGTGAGTGTAGTGGCGCTCTGCGCCCAGATGTGACATCTACAACTCAAGCTGCTCCACCTACACTAAAAACAAAGAAAGTTCCACCTTCAGAAGGCATAGAAGTGACAAACTGGCAGGAGGCTATGAAAGAACTGAGGAATGAGATGTCAGAATTGAAAATGCTACTTAAGACTCCTCAAGAACCAAGGTTGGTTACATCCCAAGTATCTTCCAGAAGTAAGCAGAATCCAATATGTGAGGCCTACAAGTCATCAGATAGGTCAGACATGTCACCATTGCTACAAATGTGGAAAAGAAGGATATTATGCTAGGGGATGTTGTGTACCAAGATCTGCATAGTTAAAAGACGAGAGGTTGCTGGTGAGGGACAACCAGTAACCTGTGCCAAGCCTCAGTCCCAACCAAAGAAAATGTTATTTTCAGGTATGGAAGCCAATGAAAATCTGTTACACACTTATTTCCAAAATGTATGTGATCGCATCCAACAACTGGAGCTTCAACAGAGCAATACACAGCAAGTCACAACTAGTAAGTGCACAACAACTAACTTACAGATTAGTGAAAGTGCATCAAGAGGCCAAAGAAAACTCATCAATTTAATAGGAAAAAGGTGTATGGTCCTATGTAAACTGAATGGTGTTCCTGTTCAGGCGTTATGGGATTCTGGAGCTCAAGCAAGTATCATCAATGAAAGTTGGCGACAGCAGTACCTTCCTCAAACAGAAGTAAAGGCAGTGGAAGAATTACTAGGCTCTGAACCGTTATGTGGGAGAGCAGTTAATAAGACTGAAATTCCTTTCATTGGATGGATTGAAGGAACTTTTCAACTGAAGTCTGATAATGACAACATAGAACTCCTGGTGCCTTTCCTAGTATTCAGTGACAACAACGTAGCTAAAGGGCCAATCATTGGATATAATGTGATTGAGGAAGTCATCCTAAGAAAAACTCCTTCATCGTCTTTAGTGAGTACACTGGCTGTATCATTTTCGCTGCCTACAAGAAAAGCAGAGATGGTGGTAAAAGCTGTCAAAGTGAGCCAAGCATAAGCATTTTCTAAGGAGGTAAGAACTGGAGTATGTCACACCATTATTCCAGCAGGTACTATAATGGGTGTCAAGTGTGGTGTTCATGTAGGACCTCATCAGAAGAACCATAAAATGCTCTTTGTGCCAAGTAACAATGCATAGTTACCAGAGGGAATATATATAGATGAGACTATTGTGATTGTACCTTATGACAACTATGCTCGGGTAACCATTCCAGTAAGAACCCCACTAAACATGATAAAGTACTGGATCCAAAAATGTTGGGTCACATGGAAACAGTCAAAGCAGTATACCCAGCTTGCATAAAATCTGTTCAGGTTTCTTCTTTGACCATAACCATTCAAACATTGGAAAATGTTGACAAACCAGAGAGTGAAGTGCCCTCAGTTAAAGAGGAATGGGATCTTCCGGTTCATATAGATCATCTTGATGCAGAAGAACAGTGCATAGTAAAGAAGATGTTAAGAGAAGAATGTCATGCTTTCTACAGAGATGAGTCTGATGTTGGATGTATTCCATCACTCCAATTAAAGATTAATCTAAAAGATACCACTCCTGTTACAAAGACATATACTTCTGTGCCTAAACCACTTCATAAAGAGGTGAAGGAGTACCTACAAGACCTGATAAATAGAGGAAATCAAAATCATCCTATTCTTCTCCTATAGTATGTGTAAGAAAATGAGACGGTAGCCTGAGACTCTGCTGTGACTATAGAGAACTAAACCAGAAGTCAGTTCCTGACCGTCATCCTATACCTAGAATCCAAGATATGCTGAATAGCTTGTCAGGAGGTTCTTGGTTTTCTATGCTTGATCAAGGGAAAGCCTACCACCAAGGATTTATGGAAGAATCCAGTAGGCATTTGACAGCCTTCATAACACCCTGGGGATTATATGAATGGATCTGTATTCCTTTTGGGCTTAGCTCAGCTCCTGCAGAATTTCAGAGAAGCATGGAAAAATGCTTAGAAGGACTGAGAGATAGTATCTGTCAACCATATCTTGATGACAACCTGGTTCACAGTAAGTCTTTCATTGAACATGTGGAACATGTACGGACTGTGCTTCAGCGCTATCAACAGCATGGAATCAAGCTAACACCAAAGAAATGTGAGCTGTTCAAAAGACAAGTCCGGTTCCTAGGTAAGATTGTCTCTGGTGATGGCTATACTATGGATCCAGCAGAAATTGCTCCAGTAATGGCTTTGAAAAACAAACCTCCATCTACAGTGGGAGAGCTTAGAAAAAGACTAGGTTTTCTGTCCTACTACCGGACATATACAGTGGAGGAAATAAGTTTTTGATCCCCCACTTCTGACTTTAAAAATTTTAATACAAAAAAATAAATGAAACGTCTTATAATTTTATGCCAGCTTTATTTTAACAGTGCCACACAGAATATCAAAAGAAAATCGGAGAAAATTACATGAAATGAGAAATAAAAAATAATTTGCATTTCATTGAGGGAAATAAGTATTTGATCCCCTAGTAAAACATCATTTAATACTTGGTGGCAAAACCCTTGTTGGCAAGCACAGCAGTCAGACGTTTCTTATAGTTTTTTATAAGGTTTGCACACACTTCAGGAGTAATTTTGGCCCACTCCTCTCTGCAAATCATCTCCATATCCTTAAGGTTTTTAGGAATGCATTTGGAAACGCGAAGCTTCAGCTCTCTCCATAGATTTTCGATGGGATTGAGGTCAGGAGACTGGCTAGGCCATTCCATGACCTTGATATGCTTCTTATGGAGCCACTCCTTTGTTTCCTTGGCTGTATGTTTTGGGTTGTTGTCATGCTGAAAGACACATCCACGACCCATTTTCAGTGACCTGGCAGAGGCAAGGAGGTTGTCACCCAGGATTTTGCGATACATGGCCCCGTTCATCTTCCCGTCAATGTGGTGAAGTTGGCCTGTGCCCTTAGAAGAAAAACACCCCCAAAACATAATACTTCCACCACCATGCTTGATGGTGGGGATGGTATTCTTAGGGTCATATTCTGTATTTTTCTTCCTCCAAACACGTCGAGTTGAGTTGAGGCCAAAGAGCTCAATTTTGGTCTCATCTGACCACAGCACCTTCTCCCAATCTCTCTTGGAGTCATTAATATGTTCATTGGCAAACTTGAGGCGGGCCTGGACTTGAGCCTTCTTGAGTAGAGGAACCTTGCGTGCACTGCAGGATTTTAAACCATTATGTCTCAGTGTATTACCAATGGTTTTTTTGGAGACTGTGGTCCCAGATGCCTTGAGATCATTACTCAGCTCCTCCCATGTAGTTCTTGGCTGATTTTTAGCCTTTCTCATGATCAATGAGACTCCACGAGGTGATATCTTGCATGGATTTCCAGGCCTGGGTCGATTGACAGTAATGTTGTACTTCTTCCACTTCCAAATAATTGCACCAACAGTTGTCACCTTCTCATCCAGCTTCTTACTTATGGCTTTGTAGCCCATTCCAGCCTTGTGTAGGTCAACAATTTTGTCACTGACATCTTTAGACACCTCTTTAGTCTTGCCCATGGTGGAGATGTTGGAGTGTCACTGAGACTGTTGGCAGGTGGCCTTTTATATAGGTGACAATTTGGGATAGGTGTCTCTCATCCAGGTAACGACTTCACTGTGATTAGGGTGTGTCAGTGGTCTTTGGGAGCAAACATTAGTCATGGTTTTACTAGGGGATCAAATACTTATTTCCCTCAATGAAATACAAATTATTTTTTATTTCTCATTTCATGTAATTTTCTCCGTTTTTCTTTTGATATTCTATGTGGCACTGTTAAAATAAAGCTGGCATAAAATTATGAGACGTTTCATTTATTTTTTTGTATTAAAACTTTTAAAGTCAGTGGGGGATCAAATACTTATTTCCTCCACTGTATTCAGAATTTCTTCCGGATTGCTGTTCCACTGTATGATCTACTGTCTGCAGGGCCAAGTTTACCATCAACCACAGAAAAGAAAGCAAAAAGAGATAGGTCTAAACAAAAGAGCAAAAGCCAACTTCCTGCACATCAGCCCATCAATTGGACTGCTCATCATTAAGAAATACTAGAGAGACTGATTGATTTGTTAGTTAAGCCACCAGTGATGGGGTATCCAGACTTTAACCACCGATTTATACTGCACTATGATGCATCTCAGGAAGGACTTGGTGCTGTCCTATATCAAAGGCAAAATGGCAAGTGGAGAGTTATCGGTTATGGCTCAAGAACTCTTACTGCAGCAGAGAAAAACTACATTTGCACTCTGGAAAACTTGAGTTTTTGGCAATGAAATGGGCAATATGTGACTGTTTTAGAGACTACATGTACTATAGTCCATCATTTGTGGTATATACAGACAACAATCCACTAACCTATGTTCTCACTACAGCAAAATTAAATGCTACTGGCCATAGGTGGGTGTCAGAACTCGTAGACTTCAATTTTAGCATTAAATACCATCCATGGAAAGCAAACATAGATGCTGACGGATTGTCTAGAATGCCATTAGATCCTGACGAGTACATGAAGGAATGTTCCCAAGAAATCAGCATGGAAGCTATTGGTAGTACTATGCAAGCAGTTCAAATATAAGAGGAGGAACATATGCCATGGTGGTGTCCTGTAACTATAGAAAGTGCACCTGGGGAAGCTAAGCAAAGCCCCATAGCAAGCGTTAACCAGCTCCCAAAGGAAACAATCAGAAAAGCACAAGAAGAAGACAAGATCATTGGGAGACTGCTACATTACAAACATCAAAACAGATTTCCAGCTAAGAAGGAGAGAAAAACAGAACCACCAGCTATAACTGCCTTATTCAGAGAATGGCCTAAATTATACCTCAACTCAGATGGTATTCTTTATAGGAGGACTAGCCAGAACTTACAATTAGTCCTGCCAAAAGTCTACCACAGGACAGTATTCAAAGAACTCCATGAACAAATGGGACACTAGGGAGTAGAAAGAACTGTCAATCTTGTTAGAGAACGCTTCTTCTGGCCATATATGCAGAAGGATATTGAGCATTATGTCACCAGAGAATGTAGGTGTTTAAAGGATAAATGGCCCAATAAACCAACCAGAGTGCCATTGAACAACATTGTCTCCACTTATCCTTTTGAACTGGTATCCATTGATTTTTTGCATCTGGAAAAGTGCAAAGCAGGATATGAGTACATCCTTGTTGTAATGGACCATTTTACAAGATTTGCACAAGCATATGCTACCACAAACAAATCTGGTAAGACCGTAGAAGACAAAATATTTAATGATTTTGCTCTAAACTTTGGATTTCCAACAAAATTACACCATGATCTGGGAAGAGAATTTGAGAATCAGTCATTTGCAAGACTTGGAAAATATTGCAGAATCCAGAATTCTCATACAACTCCATATCACCCAGAGGGTAACGGACAGGTTGAACGCTTCAATTGTACATTGCTGTCAATGTTAAGGACTCTCACAGAAGAAGAAAAGCAAGACTGGAAGAACTCTTTGTCAAAAGTTGTCCACGCTTACAACTATACAAAAAGTGAGGCAACAGGGTATTCACCTTTCTATCTATTGTATGGTCGATCACCAAGACTTCCAATTGACATAATGTTTGACACCCCAGTATCAGAGAAGTACAAAAGTTACACAGATTATGTTAATATCTGGAAAAAGAGAATGGCAGAAGATTATAAAATAGCTTCAGAAACAGCAAAGAAGTCAGCAGGTAAAAGCAAGGAATACTATGACCGGAAAAGTCATGGCGCTGAACTTACTCCAGGAAGTCGAGTTCTATTAAGGAACTTAAATGAGAAAGGAGGACCAGGAAAACTTTGCTCCTATTGGGAAGATAAGATTTATGTTGTTATGAAAGGAAAACATGAAAACAGTCCAGTGTATGAGGTAAAACCAGAGTCAGGTGGCAATAGATCAAGGATTTTGCACCGTAATCTGTTATTATCTTGTGACTATCTTTCAGATGAACAGCAGACTGCTGAATTGTTAGGTCAACAGAGATCCTCCAAACCAAAGTGACCAAAACCAACATCACCTATAGAATATGAAACTGAGTGTGTTGATGAAGAAGAGGAAATGTATTCATTAAGTTCACCTATGTCAGATAACTATACAGCACAAAGCAGTAAACTTAATCCTAAAGCAGCAGAATTTGAACCACAGAATTCATCAGAGATCTTGTCATCACCTGAAGGTCTACTGTCTGATTCAGAGAAGTCATCAAAGGAATCTGCAATAATTCCAGGGTCAGAAGAATTGATGGAGAGATCAGAACAAACAGATCCAGGAAAAGATGAAGAAACAGAAACTTCAGAACAATAGCTGTCGAAAAGATCTTCTGTTGCGAGAGTGAGGTAAAGGCCTATTACACTGACTTATGATTTCATAGGAGAACCAAGTAAGGTACCAAGAAGTTTTCATGCTAAATAGGTAGTGACAACCATTGGCCAAGAGAAACAACCTGAATGGTACCTACCAACCAGATATTTCATGGAGAACTGTGAGCTGATGTAAAGACTATTTACATTCAAAGCAATTGTACTGTTAAATTCATTGTCTTTTTGTTAATATGGCAATGTTTCTAGTTGGTTAGGTATAAAACTGTGATGTCACATGGTCAGAAGGTCATATTTAGTAAAAGTTAGACCTGACCAATCTCTACCTCATAAAATGAGATCCAGGTATTGTAGTAGCATTGTTATGCATGGTGGTCCAATACTACTGAGAACCAGTGTTAACATTGGAACTTCTAGGTCTCATAGCTAGAAGTGCACCTAGAAGTAACTTGTGACATTTTATAGGAACATATGTCACAATGAGGCAATGACCTCTATTGGACCACTTTATTATTCCCAATAATTAAAGTGCCTTAATACAACCCACATAATTGTGGAAATGTGGAATGTCGAGGACGACATTAATTTAGTGGGGAAGAATGTGAGATATAT
Organism: Rhinella marina; assembly: GCA_900303285.1. Lineage (NCBI taxonomy): Eukaryota > Metazoa > Chordata > Amphibia > Anura > Bufonidae > Rhinella > Rhinella marina. The sequence continues at coordinate 72,145 of ONZH01013681.1, forward strand.
AAAGAGAATGATCCACCCCCATCAAATTTTGATTTAATGTACAACCTATATATAGTATGAAAAGACACTTATTGCAGTGCACCTCAGATACCAAGAAGAAGGGAGGTCCTAATCTCCATGTCTGATGCATGTTCCTTACTATTGCAGATGAATGTTAAATAAAGAATATAAACCCCCCAACCACACCAGTGTCAACTCATTATGTGTGCAACATATATATGTGATTGATTGATTGATTGATTGATTATATACGATTGATAGATTGATTGGTAAAACAGGATTGTTTGGTAAAACTACAAGAATACAAATAACGTATAAGTATTAAGTATAAGAATTACATGTATGAAAACATTACATTAACAATGAAACACATGGTAAAATGGCTGCCTATACATAGGATTACATGGCTAGCTAACAGTAATAACTCCCTGAGTAACAATACAACTAACTGAACAGCTCTGCATAACACAATGTCCTTGAAGCAGATTTTACCAGATATGCTTTTACAAGGATGGTGGAGTTTGAGACATGCATGGGACAGCTCTGTACTATGTCCTGGAGACTGGAGACCTCTCTTTCCCAGGATGACTTTCACTCCTACAATGCAGTGATATGGGAAACTAAGCCAGTTTTCCTTTACACTAGTTTTGGTAAATCTCCCCTATGTGTATATTTTGTATAGTTGTTTACATTTTTTTTCTTCATATGGAATATTGTCCATAGATATTTGACATATCTTGATACTCTGTTGATTGCTATGTCATGTTCATACTGTGAATGGCAGTATCTATGGTTTATGATTGGACACTCATTATTAAATCATTGTTATTGTTAAATCGTAATACATAGCAGACCGGATGCCTTTCACTCACATAGTGCAGTGCACCACCCACAATGCAGTAGTCTTTGTAACAGGAAAAACAAAGTAATACAACTTAACACAGCTAGATGGTGCTATAACCACACTGAACACTCCTGAGATACAATGACTGAAGCAGAGGTGATCTATCATGATTTTCTAACCCTGCTGGGCAGAACACCCCCCCACCCCCAACAGACGCCACTACTAGGTCCCTCATGTGAAAACAACAAAACAAGTTCCGCCACTGGCCTGAGGAATAGCTTGCACTCACCAAGCTTCCACACTTTGACCTTGGCCTTGCGTATGTTCCCATCCTTGCTTGGGAATGTGTTGGTGATTAGGCCCAGTGGCAACTCATTCCGGTGTGACTGGCTGTCTTTCATGAGCACGACATGTTCAGCTTGTAGTTTGCCACTTACTTCTTGATTTTAAGGTAGAGGTATACTGCTTCCTTCACCTGTCCCAGAAGGTAATAGAAAGACTTTGCACCTGCCTCCATTGTCATCCATAGAGGTCTTTATCTTTGAATTCTCCAAGAAGAGCACTCGGAGTGCTGGTTTTCTGTGTGATTTTTTAGCAGGACTTCCCTCCTACCAGTCCTTTACAGATCTCTATACACTCAGAAGTGACTGAGTGATCTGCTTTCCGTCATGCTCCTCTGCTTGGAATGATACCTGAGAGGGTGGTCCAGGGTGTAAAGCCGTGTTGTGTTCTGTGGTCTGTGCTACCGCATTCTGTGCATGTCACACTGACCTTACAGTTCCTGGCAAAGTGTGATGTTGTAATGCAGCATTTGAAGCAGATGTTGTTTTCTTTGAGGAAATATTTGCGGTCCTCTAAAGACTTCTCCCTGAAGGCTCTGCATTTTATTAGAGAATGTGGTTTCTTGTGCAGGGGGCATTATTTGGTAACATCGTTAAGTATGTTCTTAATCGGCCTATAAGGAGAACCTATGGAGGAAACATTAGTTTTGTGGACTGCCATTGGTGAGGTTTGACGCCAGGGTTAGTGGGACATGACAATGTAAAGTCAAAACTGGGATCTGATCCTTGCCATTTGGGCGACAAAGTCTACAAATACCACAAAAGGGGGGAATGGAACATTACTAACCTAATTATAACGGGAACCATGTGTGATCCACTTCTCTTGTAGGTTATAAGGGACTTTTTGGACAATCGGGTTGACATCTGGTGGTGTCCAGGAATGCTAGCCCTGGCAGATCTCCTTCTCCCTGAGCAACCTGTACCTCTATTGACAAGTCACTGAGTTCCCTGAGCTTCTGATATAAAGCATTTTCTATAGCTTCTATTGACCCATAACACTCATCAAGTCTTTCCCACACCATCTTTAGTCCTTTGCCCGGATAGTTTATGTTAATGTCTCACTTCCAAGCCACTTTACCAATAGATCTAGCTTCTCACTACAGGAAAGATCTAAGTCCCTTATGGCGTTCTGGAAGGAGGCTTGCCATGCCCTGTAGTTCTTGGGGCGATGGATGAACTTTCTAAGTCCTTTGGTAACCAGCTCCCGTTGAGCAAAGAACTTAGCGGAGTCCATAGCAGCCTGGTTAGAGCCAATACTACCCGATGTGCTGTTGTTATGCTGCGTGTGTGGTGTATCACCATACCTTTTAGGGGGTTCTGGCTTAGGGAAGTCTGTATAATACCGTTCTAACGTGAAGGTTGTCCCTTTAAGTGAAAGCTAAGGTTGTAGCTTTCGTTCTGTAGGATGGTAGTTGTGGTCATCATCACTTTGTCGCATACCTGTCACACATATGTGTGGGAGGAAGACACCATACAGGATGAAGAAGGAGAGGGAACAAGGAACAAGACTTGAAAGCTAGGGAAGGAAAAGGATACCTCCTAGTCGAATCCCTAATAGCAGTCCTGACTGACTATCAGTATGAACAGACCCCAAGGGTAGGGGAGTTCATACGCAGGAGTACCTAGAGTCCTATCGCAGCCTATAAGACCCTGGCGATAGTGACAGGACTGAGACTACCTGTTCCTCCGGGAATAAAGGACAGACAGGAGTCTCCCTCAGGCCTACAACAAAGAGCAGGGGAAAACACCACACAGATAAACAAAACAATATGCAAAAGGGAAATAAAACGCTTAACTTTCCAGTAGCAATGGCAGCAACGGGATCTCAGCTGAGAACCAAACACCAGCAGACCAAAGACACATCTAAAGTTATAAACCGCACAGGATTGTGGGAGAAGCAACAATAAGGAAAGTTAAATGAGCAAAATAACAACAGTAGTAAGAGGTGTGGCCAGTATCAGAAACAACAAAGTTGTCTAATGATCCACAAGAAACCTGTCAGATCAAAGCTTGTGTTGCTAATCTTACAGATCTCCTCTCACCCACTGTCGCGGGAACGTCAGTATGTCTCGGTACATCTGTGACAATACCTAAGTGCTCAAGGTACTATGGTTCAAAGTAGGATCTTTACACTCTGTATAAGCTGGCTTATATACTGGACCATAGTTGTCATCTGTCTTGGGATGCCGATCTTGTTGATCCAGGTCTGGCCCAAGTACTTGGCTGTGTTTCTCGGATTCGGGGAACTCCAAGGCTTCTAGGAACTCTTGCTTTTGGCTACTGCAGCTGCCGTTTCTTTCTCTCAGTTTTTCCAGTGATGCTTGCAGGCATGCTCTCTCTTTTTCCAGTGACGCTTGCAGGTATGCTATCTCGTTTTTCAGTGACACTTGTAGTGACGCTTGATCTGTTTGCTTTAACTTTAGTTGCATCTCTTGTGCAGCAAAGAAAGACCTTACTTTTGCAGCCTCAGCTTCTGCATGGGCATGTGAATTTAAAGATTTGAGAATAAACTTACGCAGGCTAGTTGAATAAAATATATTTACTAAGCGTGATTAAATAAAAGATAACACAGACAAATGACATATAGAATAATTAAAAAAGTAAATAAATATCACTAGCCTCAATATGCAACATGAAATATGGGGTGGCAATTTGGTTGCCATGTCATACCCAGGGTGTACAAGAGATAAGGCAAATGAATACTTACATCCTGCCTAGAATGAAGTCTTCAATGGAGTTCCAATTAATTGTTAGTGCAGACCAAAGTCATTCCCATTAGCCTCTCCTCCATGTCTCAGATCACTCAGGAATATGTTCTTATTAGCACAAAGGAGGATGGGTACTATCTCTAGCCCAATACATTACAAGGAAAAGTTTTAAACTATTACTACTATTAAACATCATAGGGACAGGACAGAATTAAAGGGGACAGGACCAAGCAGTACTTGATAATGTAGTTACCATACATTCCACCCCTGGTTCTTCTATTTTAATTAATTTTCAACAACCAACATCAGGACCTACTCTACATATATAGCCTAGTCATTTGACAGAAAACTACTTTGGAACCATTGGATCTTTAAATAAAAAACAAAAATCAAAAAACTATGTGTTGGACTAACAAGAATGTCTCACTGAGGTCTTCTTCACTCCTAATCTTCTTGGATAACAAAGTCTCTGGTGCAAAATCAATTTTTCTATGCACATACAGCAACATATATGTGGTTTCCAATTCTTTACAAAGTTCAGTCTCTTACCCTTTCTTTCTCTGTATATACACCTATATGGGTGTGTTAGATATATACCTAAATCCAAACCAATCACAAAGAAACACTAACACGTTGGCCACATTAAAAACAATAATTTTATTATAACCTCATGTAAAAATGTATAATATAAATCGCATAAAAATAACACTACATACCAGTGGTAGGGAAGCAAAAAAGAGACAGGACAAGACTGGAGAAATCCTACATAGTCATAATATTGATCATTGTGTTGATGACATTGGGATGTAAATGAGATATAGAATATCCAGGTCATAATATAAAGTGCATAGTGCAACAATCAATAGACCTGATACTGCATATATACCATCTCAATACAATTGTAACATACAAACCAAGGTAAATATTAACACAAGAATATGCTCAATGCACGTGGTAATGAATAGTAATGAATAAAGAGGAAATACAGACCAGTACTGTCCACCACCCCAACATACTTTTCGCCACAATGGCTTCCTCAGGGGATAAGGATTATTTTTATGTGATTTCTATTATACATTTTTACATGCAGTTATAATAAAATTATTGTTTTTAAAGTGGCCAACGTGTTAGTGTTTCTTTGTGATTGGTTTGGGCCCTTCTTTCTCTGTGTTGATGTGGAGGGGCTTTGAAGGTGTAATGACTGTGTAGGTCTCAGAGTCTCTTATCAGTGGATGTTAGACAGTCCATTACCTTGTCTGTGGGAGGAGCGTTGACACTAGGACCTTCTCCCCTCACTGGTCTGCAGATTGTTGCATCAGCCCTGCTAGTTGGTCAGGAAGACTTGGGCAGACGATCATCTTTGAGGTCCACCCCTGGACAGTCATAGTACGAGTAGCAAGGCTTTGTTCAGCATGACAGTCCAGTGGTTGAAGTCTTTTCAGCAAAAGCTATGTCTTACTACATCTGGTATCATTGACTTGGGCAGCCCCTGGACACTGCTGAGGTTGCCAGTCCTGGCTCTGTTAAACAGCTGATATAACCTACACTTAGGGAAGATGTACTTGAACAGTTCCACACAGTCTAGAAGATATCAATTCAAAAAATTCAGTCCATAGTTTTAAACTCAGTCCATGTCAGGAAAAGCCATTGATGGGGTGGCTCCCTCTCCACCCCATGCATCAAATAGATCAAATAAAACAAAGTCCTTGAACTTTTGTCGGTCCAACACTGGATTTAAATAACACATTCCAATGGTACCATAGAGGTCCTCTGCCAAAGCAAAATAAACTTTTAAAAAAGACAGAATATAATCTTATTATTTCTATGTTTCATGGAATAATATTCAATTCAATGTGTAATAACACTTTAAACCAATATTAATGTATATATACAGATGTAGCAGCGCTATCGATCACTGTTTTTGCATAGCGTTGCTAACGAATCGCGACTTCTCCTCTTTCACTCCTTTCACTAGCAGTAAAAGTATGCTAATTAGGTGAATTCGTACGCATTAGCGTACAATGCGTAGCATTAGCGTACAAATTTGTATGCATTAGCATACAATGCGTAGCATTACCATACAAATTTGTACGCATTAGCATACAATGCGTAGCATTAGCGTACAAATCATCAGATGCGTACTCTATTTACGATATTGTTCTGCGCTCACGCGATTCTCCTGTGATCGCTAGCGCTGCTACATCTGTATTAGAGATGAGCGAATCATTCAAAAAATTATTCGCCGAACATTCGCCGAACTTTTCCTAAAATTCACATATTAGATGAATAGATTAGTTGTATTTACGTACAAAATATACGTTATTATGTGCTATTAGCGAACATTCGCTCACTAATAACGAACGTTCATTTACAAAATGTACGCAACTTCTTAGAAGACGTACGCATGAGCGTACAAATAGCTTACGAATCTCAGCGTACTATTGTCTAAGCGATTACGTAATACGTAGGCACGTACGAGGAGAGGCCTTGGCGTGCACTCCTCAGAGGCAGAGCGAATATTCGAGACATATATATGGTAAAGTGCAAATACATTATTATATGTATAATATAAACAAATTTAAATATCACCTACCTAGTATGCTCACGGACACGTTTAAGTCTCTTTTCTTCTGACGCTTGTCATAGAACTGGAGGCAGGTCCCAAACTCAGTCGCAATTTGTAATCCACATAGGTAAAAATTGTAATCCAAATGGGTAAAAAAAAGCAGCAAAGGTTTCCTTAAAAAACCCTCTTTCAAGGGGCTCCCCCAATAACCTGAAAAGGGGGAAAAAGGGATGAGGCGCACGAATGCGCAACTTAATTTCCTGAGTTGCCTCGTCATCCTCCCGCGCTGGAGAAAGGGGCGGAACTACCAGGGAGGAGTCTGCATCACTGAATTAAATTCGTACGCAACAGCGTATAGAGTAACTACCAGGGAAGAGTCTGCATCGCTGAATTGAATTTGTACGCGACAGCGTATAGAGTAACTAAATTATACGTAGAATAGCGTATAATTTATAGGACACACTACGTAGCAAATGCGTACAAAAGCGAAGCGAATCACCTAATATTCGGATTCGCTTTGCAGCTGAAAAATCCCAAGATTCGATACGAATCTACGAAGTGGCAAATAGATTCGCTCATCTCTAATCTGTATCAATTTGACAACTAGTAGAGAACCTTGTCTTCATTCTTCAACACATTAAACAATATCAATTCATGGGTATCTTTTTCAATGTCACTTGTAGATAATAAAACATAACACCATTAAAATCACATTTATTCATGAACCTTCTAAGATACCCAATGTTGTTTTGTAGTTTACTATTGTGCTGTATTGTGTATTCTGCACTTTACAGCTTTCCTTGATGTTTATATTAATAGACTTTTTATTTCCTTTTTCATGGGGTGTCTTGTAACTAGGGGATGGACACAAGGGCTTTCTTTGTGTCTGTGACGTCCACTGGTCCTCCTCCCTCCCTCTAGGTCTTCCAAATCCACCCCTTCTGGTGGGACGGTGCAATCCTTCCTCTTCTAGTCAGTCTACTCTCAACTGTTTATGAGGACAGATCTCTGGTATTACCAGAACATTTAACATATAACTAGAGATGAGCGAACATGCTCGTCCAAGCTTGATGCTCGTTCGAGCATTAGGGTATTCGCATATGCTCGCTACTCGGACGAGCATATGGCGATCCTCGAGGAAATGGCAAATTCCTGCATGTTAGGCGCCTTTTTTCAGCCAAATCAACATGCAGGAGAGTCTTTGGTACCTCCTAGCATCACGTGGGGCTCCTACAAGTCGATAGCAGGGATTGGCTGGCCAGATCAGATGACCTGGGAATATAAGAATCTGGTCCCGCGCTGCTCGCGTCATACGCCGTCTGCATGAGATTAGGGATAGAGCTTCTGTCTGTCAGGGAGGGTGTTAGGGCCTGAATTTAGATGTTGGTTAGGCAGGAATCACCCACAAAGAACCCAAAAGCCCTTCTAAGGGCTCAAGCACCTTTTTTTTTGGTCTCCTCCAGGTGCTGGCTGGGACTTGTAGTGCAGCTACCGCCATCTTGGCTGCACACTGTACACAGTGACTGGTGGCAGAAGGGACAGCACGTGGGTCACACAGACCCAAAATAAATTGCCCAAAGTACTCATTTTTGCTGCTGCTGTACCTTGGCTTGCTGAGATCTGTAGTGCAGTCTAGGGATACGTTTTTCTTCACGTCATTTCTATACCTACAGTCCAGTGAACAATTATGTAGTGTTTACTGTACAGTAGCGTCAGTCTAGGAATTCGTTTTCTGTCATTTCCTATACACTAGTCCAGTGAAAATATTGTAGTGTGCTGTACAGTAGCGTTGGTCTATAAAATACGTATTTTCTTTCAGTTATATGTACTACAGTCCAGTGAAAAATGTAGTGGTTTGCGGTAAAATAGCAGCCATTTAAAGACTACGTTTTTTTCTCATTTCTATACACTACAGTCCAGTGAACAATTATGTAGTGTACTGTACAGTAGGTCAGTCTAGGGAATACGTTTTTCTCTCATTTTCTACACTACAGTCCAGTGACAATTGTAGTATACTGTACAGTGCGTTAGTCTAGGGAATGTTTTCTCTCATTTCTATACATTACATAGTGAAATTTATGTAGTGTGCTGTACAGTAGCGTCAGTCTGGGAATACGTTTTTTCTCTCATTTCTATACACTACAGTCAGTGAACAATTATGTAGTGTACTGTACAGTAGCGTCAGTCTAGGGAATACGTTTTTCTCTCATTTCTATACACTACAGTCCATGAACAATTATGTAGTGTACTGTACAGTAGCGTCAGTCTAGGGAATACGTT